>VUQH01015962.1:10017-27515 GCA_015106775.1 Etroplus canarensis | reverse complement strand
AAAACCTATTCCTACCTAATTTACCAAGCGCGAGGTTCATACAGGGGAGCTGCTATAACTAACGTGCTCGATCTCCCACCTAACTGATACGGCTACCAGGTAGGGCGGGTGATTGGGAGAAGCAGGGGGGATGTTGGAATTCAAAGCAGTGAGAGAAGCTAGGCGAGTCCCCTATTCCCAGCTTAAATGTACTCCAGAAAATCTGGCTGGGTAATACTCATCAGAACAGGAGAAGACGGAGCTGGAGAAGTACTAGTCCTGCATTTGGGTCTGTGCTTTAAACCCGGGAACCTGACACTTGGCAGAGGTTTTACACTGGATGCCCTTCCTGACACAACCCTCCATGGTGAGAGGGGCTTGTGTCCCCACCTGGGATGGAACCAGGGACATAAACTGAGTTATAAAAAAAAGTTAATGTTTTTTATGTTTAGGTTTTCAGAGTAGGCCAACACATGCTAATAGATAGTTTCATTTTTTTTTACAAAAAGGGGGCAATTTTCCTTATTTTACTTACTTATTTTATTTTACAAGTTAACCAAATATAATGAGTTAAAATAACAAATAATGGTGCATAGCCCACAGCAGAGTAGAAACGTGGTTAAGGATTTAAATATATTTAATGTCAGGAGGCCAGCTTATACCAGGAATTGTCACTTTTATTATAAGGCTCAGCATGTGTCCCTGTAGTGTAGTGGTTTACGAGTGAAAGACCCCTGGTTCGATTCCAGGTGCGGGCCCAAGCCCCCCCTCACCATGGAGGGTTGCGCCAGGAAGGGCATCCGGCGTAAAACCTCCGCCAAATTACCAAAGAGCTGCACTCGCTGTGGAAAATACAAGGCATCAGCCGAACGAACAAGTCTCAAATACAGAGTATTTTTGGTCAAAAATCGCTACAAAATACCTCTTCTCACAGCAAAGGTCGCCCTGGTTTCTATGCTGGCTTGCCTGGGAATGAGTTTTAACGGGAGACATATTCAGAAAGCATTTCTTTAAAGAGTCAGCGTGTTAAGTGTTTAAGTGTTCGCTCTTCCTGGGTTTGTTTTTTTTAATGTTTCGAGCTCCTCCTCCGCCCGCCCTGTAAATCAAGTTTGTCTCTCGGTGCGATCCGTCCGTCGTCCAGTTGAGAGGAAAAAAAAACGCGGAGACGGAGAGGGAGCTTGCTGCTGCTGCTTCTGCTGCTGATGTACGGCTGGCTTAGACATGGAGAGCGACACCACTGTCCGGAGAATAAAACCCTTCGGGACATTACATTATGTCGCTCAGGATAATAACGGAGCCCGGGACCGGTGTGGGGATAACGGCTATAGCGGCGAGCCGAAGAGGAAGCCTGAAGTGAAGCTGTACCTGCTGCGGGAAGGGCTCGCAGCTTCCCTGGTCTCTGTGTTTATTTTGGTGCTGTGGGGACTTGTTCATTTGTCGTTGCAGCAGCTTGTCGTTGGAAAGCCTACAGGCGAGTTCAACGCAGTGAGAGCCAGGTCAGTATTACACCCTAGATGTTGGTTTATAGTCTACCAGCAGCAGAGCCTGGATAACCTTTCCTCTAGTTTGGCAAAGACCAGCATAGAAACCACTGCCGGGTGCTTGTTCCGCTTCACTTCCACCTTTACCCTCTGAGTGAGTGGACAGGTACTGTTAAGAGTTTGTTTCAGGTGGAGGAAAGGTGCAGCAACTGTTGAGACTAATCTGGTGTAAGTCTTATGCTGTGCTGCTGTGAGCCCTTTAAAACCACCTGGAGGTGCCTAAAAAGTCAAGTGTATTCCATAACCCCCTCTCTAAAGTTGTACAAGGCTCAAAAATCAGACTTGTTTCAGGTAAGGTAGCACACAGTAAGTCCTGGTATGGTTCATTTCATATGGAAAGACAAGTGTTTTACAGGGTGGGAAGATTAAATGCAGCATAAAACACAGAGGACAGCAAAAAGAAGGTAGGTATTTATAAATGGCAAATAAGCACAACAGTCAGAATTAAAATAGAAAGAATTATTGGGTTTAATTTGCTTATATAGGATTGTGCCAAAGTCTTGAGCCACCCCTCATTTCTTACATTTTACTAGGAAAATGGAAACTAGGTGAAACAATTTATTGAAACATGCAAACATAACTGGAACTACAGTCCATAAAGTAAAAAGAGTGTTTGTACAATTCTAACCAGCTTGAAAGTCAGTATTTGGTATGACCATATTTATTCTTCAGCACAGCCTGAAGTCTCATAGGCAAGCTTTTGCTTTGTAATTTCTTAAGTAGTCTTCAGGAATGGTTCTTCAGGCTTCTAGAAGGACATCCCAAAGCTCTTGTTTGGATTCTGGCTGCCTTTTGTTCTGATCTTTGTCTATATGATCCCACACTGCTTCATTAATGTTGAGGTCCAGTCATCACTTCATAAGACTATTAGTCCAGTTCTTGTGTAATTGGCATACCTCAGCATTTTCACCACATTTCCTGTCCTCAAGAATGGATTGTTGACAGCCACACTTATACTGAGACCATTTATGATGAGGGTCTGACGAACAGTATATGAATCAACTGAAGGCCCAGCTGCATCTCTCTGATCCTGTGTCTGGTCTTTGCTAGATTTTTTTCCTATTTCTTAAGGACTTGACTTTCAGCTGCTGTTCATCTGCTGTGGTTAGTTTTTTTTTTTAGGCCTGTCACTTCTTCTTTTGTCCTCCACTTGTCCAGTTTCCAAAAATCACCTTGTCGGTCAAAAATACAGTTTTATTCTGGTCAAACTGTATTCTCTTTGGCATTTTTCATAGATTTAACTAAAGTAATGGGAACAAATTATGGGTTTTTAAAACAGGCTGATGTTGGTTCTTTGCTAAGTTGTCTGTTATGTGTAGATACAACACTGGCTCATCCCTTGTCTTAGGTGTGTAAGTAAAAGAACTGGACTGAAAATGAATGAGAAAGCAGCCAGTGTCCAAAGAAAAAAGACCTTCAGAAAGCCTGGAGGACTATTGCTTAAGAACATTTTAAAAATTACAAGAAATTCTGGCTACTTTGGGGAAAAATCTAAAGAAATGAGGGGTGGCTTGAGACTTTTGCACAGTACTGTATATGTGCAGTCAGTTCTTCTCCATCATGATAAACTGATTACCTTTGGCTTGTTGGCCCCTTGGTAAGATGGAAAAAGTCATTTTTGGGAACATGACCTTTGTAAGAATACATTTTTCATCACTTATGTAAAGCATCAATGACAATAAGTATCTGTAGTTCTTTGACATTTTATAAAATGTCAGTTTGAAAAATAAAATCCTTTGAGTGATTTTCAAATACAGCCAGTGGGATTATAGAAAACATTTCACATCCTGTCCCAGTATTTTAAAAAAAGCTGCAACATTTTCAGATTAAAAGACCAGTCAGCTTCACGGTGTTACAGCTTCTGTCAGTTTTTCAGTTTGTGTAAGCAGGAGGGACGCAGGGATTATAGCACTGAATCTGAGGTCAGCAGGGCTGCAGTCGAGCTGTTCAAAGTGCTGGGCAGCTGGATTTGCCATCATTTGGCTAACTCTATAAATGAGTGAGACATGCTGCATTTGAACTGATTAGATATGTGAGCCATGAGTCTACTGCCTTCAAATCCAGATTAGCAATAGGTTACTGTAAAGAGGAAGTGAAGGCATCTGAGAAATATAATTTGGTGTCACATTGTCACTTGAAGAAAATGAACTACAGAAGAAGACAACCAGGCATTTATAGTTTTTAGTCAATATATGTAACAGCTGAGTTACAACACACAACTTTAGATGTTTTGATTTGTTAACAGAGTCAGTTTACTTGCTGGTGGCTGTAAGCATCAGAGGCAAAATTGGATATTTCTTGAAAGGCAGAAGCAAACAGCAGCTGTTTTCATTTAAAGAAAAAAGTAAAAGCATCTGTCTTTATTTTTTTCATATATTCATCTTAACTGTAATTCTTAGTCTACTTTTTCTCTACACTGATAAGGATTGAAACAAAAACCTGAGACTTTAAACTAACAGAATCAGAACAGTAGTTTTAACTCAAACTCACCTTGTCAGCTTTCACAAATTAATTTGTTTATACCCACTGGTCACTTCATTAGGTACACTGAGCTGGTACTGGCTTTAATTCTTTGTGGCATATATTTCATAAGGTCCTGGAAAGCTTCCTCTGAGATCTCAGTCCATACTGGGATTAGTGTCACATAGTTGCTGCAGATTTGCTGGCTGCACTTCCATAATGTGAATCTGCCATTCTACCACATCCCAACGGTGCTCTATTGGATTGAGATGTGGTGACTGGAGACCATTTGAGAACAGTGAACTCATTGTCGTCTTCAATATACCAGTTTGAGATGATTTGAGATTCGTGACATGGTGTGTTATCCTGATGGAAGCAGCCATCAGAAGATGGGTTCACTGTGGTCATAAAGTAATGGACATGATCGGCAACAATACTCAGTTAGGCTGTGGAATTTAAATGATGCTCAGCTAGTACTAAGAGGCCCAAAGTGTGCCAATAAGTTATCCCTCAAACCATTACAGTACCACCAGCAGCCTGAACTATTGATACAAAGCAGGATGGATCCATGCTTTCATGTTTTTTACACCAAATTCAAATCCTACCATTCAAATGTTGCAGCAGAAATTGAGACTTGTCAGGCAAGGCAACATTTTTGCAGTACTTTATTGTCCAATTTTGATGAGCCCATGTGAATTGTAGCCTCCGTTTCCTGTTCTTAGGAGACAGAAGTGACACACAGTGTGCTCTACTGTTGCTGTAGCCCATCAGCTTCAAGGTTTGATGTAATATGCCCTCAGAGATCCTGCGTACCTTGGTTGCATTGAGTGGTTATTTGAGTTACTGTTGGTTTCAGTTCGAACAAGTCTGGTCATTCTCCCCTGACCCCTGGAATCAGCAAGGCATTTTCACCTAGAGAACTGGATATTTTCTCCTTTTCGGATCATTCTCAACCATGCTGCGTTACTTAAATCAACTTTCTTTCCCATTCTAAAGCTTGATTTGAACTTCAACAAGTTGTCTTGACCATGTCTATGACTTAATGCATTGTGTTGCTGACATGTGATTGGCTGATTAGATGTCTGAGTTAACAAGCAGCTGAACAGGTGTACCTAATAGAGTGGCTGGTGAACGTAGTTCATGAAGGTCATATTCCTTTCCAGGGGGATGTCACTGTTCCCCAAGTCTAAGACCTTAGTTTTTTGAAATTGTCTGTTGTACAAAATACCAGAAAAATTGAAGATTTTTTTTTTTAGGACAGTTTCCAAGTTTTTATCCTCATATTGTCAAATAGCTTTTCAATACAGAACAAGGAAACTGCCAAATCTTTACACGAAAGAAAGACCAATCATTACATATATTATTTTATTTTTGTGGCATCTTCTAAGTACACTATAAACTGCTGTCTTTTTGTCTTGATGTTGTAACAGTTTGGTATGCTCTGGCATTGTTATCCTTTTAAATCCTTGTTTAGACCCACATTGTTTGGGCAAAAGGGCTTGTACAAATATTTTGTGAATCAACAAAGCCAGCAGCCAGTGCATTGTCTAGCATAAAAACGTTTAAACCAGGTTGTTTCTCTTGAAAACACACAAGCAGGTGCCTGAGTATGCAACCATGTTGGTGAGCTCACTATGTCCTCAGGAAATGCAATTATTATATATTTCAAATGTTTCCAAACCTTGTTTTTGCTTTGACTATACACACAGGTAGGCATTTAATTGCTCTTTGTAATAACAGCGATTGAACTGTCATTAAATTGGTGAAATATGCTGTGTTTTGTTGGCACACGTCACCCTAAAGGGCCTTCACAGTAAAAATGGGCATATTGTTCATCCTTTTCTCTCTTCCTTCTTTACTCCGCTCTCACCTCACAATCTAGACGGCACTTGGAGCAGATCACCAGAGTTGGCCCTCGACCAGTAGGCAGCCAAGAGAATGAGATCCTGACAGTGGGATACTTGTTGGAGCAAATCGAGAACATCCGGGTCGAGACTGCAACAGGCCCTCATCAACTAACAGTAGATGTTCAGCGTCCCACTGGCTCTTTCTCCATTGATTTTCTCGGAGGCTTCACCAGCTTCTATGACCGTGTCACCAACATCGCTGTTAGGCTGGAGCCTAAGGGTGGCACGCAGCACCTCATGCTCGCCAACTGCCACTTTGACACTGTGGCCAACAGTCCAGGTATAAACTCATTAATTCTCCATTTGAGCAGACTTGCACGTGTGACTGATGAAACCCTGAAAGTAGTGGAGCTTGTTTTATCCTTTAAAAAAAAATTATTATTAAAGGTTTATAGCCAACAGCTTGCATGTTGGCTATAAACCTGCATGCAAACCTACATGCAAAATGTACTTGTGAACCCAAGTTAAACTGACATTCAGATGTTTACATAATGGAACATAATATTCATATGGATAACAACTTCAGTAAGTTTGATAAAATCTGTCTTCCTAAATCTGTTGCTGCACCTTTTTAGTGAACTTGAGGTTCATATTTGTGGGGCAGACTGACATATTTTGACACCTACTTGGTGTTTTTTGTGACATTTTGTACAGACGTTAATGGTTAGAGATGGAAATTGAGAACTGATTCCAGATGAGACCCAATACCAAATTGTCCAGTCCATGAGCTTCATGAGGCGCCATGCTTATGATTTCTCTTTTTCAATGCTGGCACTTTTCTGACACATTTTAATGCGGTAATGGTCATGACTGGTGAGCTTTTGCATGAGTCACATGCGAGAACATGAACATGCAAGCTTTTTTTTATACCCTGTGTTGTAATCAGAAAACATCTGACTTGATGCTTAAAATGTAAATATAGGTCAGTTTTTTCCCAAGCATAAAAATGATCAAGAATCAGTAACAGAATCTATAAAGAATCTGACCTGTAAACAGAATCGATATCGCTCGTACTGATAAAAGTTTGTAAACTTTTATTCCCCTGCTTATGGCTGTAGGCCCACAGATTCTGAAGCTTTGCCCCTCACAGTGTGTGCAAGTCAGGGTGCTCCAACATGCAAGTGTGAAGTTGGTTGTGACACTGGTGTCATCTGGACCACACAATGTGAAATTTAAATGGCAATAAATAATCCAGATCATTTTTCAAGTTTTTGAAAGCCTTCAACATTGTGCTTTTTACAGGAAGCTGCTTTGAGAAATTGTATCTAGTCTGCCCAGAAGAGTTTGTTGAATCAGTATATTGCAGTGTGCAATTGTTGCGCATTTGTCTGGTTTTAATTCAGCAGTATTTTTTTTACCTCCACACCCTTGAGCCTGTTGGGTAGGCATGTTTTCCCAGCTCTCTCTCTCACATACACATCCACACCCACACATGTTGCACACAGCTTCACCAGTAAAAGGAAATTGATCCAAGAGGTGTGGACCAGGAAGATAGACATATATTTTCATGTCCCCCACTTCTTGCCAAGCCTTTGATTTCTTGGAGTTTGTTCAGGTAATTAGTATTAGGAAAAATAAAGACAGACATGGCTAGAAAGTAAACTCATAATTTAATTCCAGGTATCTTTTTTTGCACTGCCACTATAGGACAATGATGAGTATGTTGTTGTCATAAGCAGCAGGGACAGGAGCATGAATAGTACCCAGACACAGGGTGAACAGCCACCCACCCTCACCTCATGAACACATTTAGTGTAGAAAGCCAGAGCACATGATGTCTGAGCTTGTACCTCAGATCTGTGGGTCATATTATCCTTTCTTTGCTGTATTCTCACTGCTGACCTGTTTAATCTTTCTGTATCACATGCCCTGTTCACATGTTATTTTCTTCTCAGTGTTGCCCGTTTTCTTTATTCTTGCACCACAAGCAGTGGGAAGTTTTTTTTTTTAACAGCTTGTCACATTCTTCACACAGAGCCTTCTCCCTTCACTCCATACTTTAGAGGTTTTATCTCTACCATTTGTGTTTTTATCTCATATTACTCCATGGGTGATGGATGCATAATTGCATGCCTCAAAGGTGTAAATACCAGGTTAAGACTAATTTCTTTTGCCTCATACAATTTTTTTTTAGTAAACTAGAAGCACACCAGCCCACCACTTAGTATTCGTGACACACATACTCTAGTTACCCTGTTTTAGGTGCCAGTGATGATGCAGTCAGCTGTGCAGTGATGCTGGAAGTCCTCCATTCACTGGCCAACCAGTCAGTTCCTCTTCACCATGGAGTTATCTTTCTCTTTAACGGGGCAGAGGAAAATATACTGCAGGTAGAAAGAATACGTGTCATTTCATTTAATACTCATGTCTTTTTGTTTTTATTATTTTCTCCATTTCATTTGTAGTTTCTCTTTTTGTTTCTCCTTTAGGCCAGTCACGGTTTCATTACCCAGCATCCATGGGCCAAGCAGGTGCGAGCCTTCATTAACTTGGAGGCTGCTGGTGTCGGGGGCAAGGAGGTTGTTTTTCAGACAGGTACTAAACCGTGCAAGTTTGATAAAGTACCCTGGTTTGTTTGTTAGGATGTCTTTATTCTGGAGTTTTTGTGTGCAGCCTACCATCCACAGTACTGTACAAAAGTCTTGAGCCACCCCTCATTTCTTCATATATTGCTAGGAAAATGAGAACTGTGGGAAATGATTTATTGAAACATTCAAATGTAAATGGAAATATAGACAATAAGGCAAAACAGAGTTTTTGCAATTCTGTCAAGCTTGAAAGTCAATATTTGGTATAAGCACCTTTAGTCTTCAATATAGCCTGAAATCTCATAGGCATGCTTTCTTGTCATTTCTTTATGTGGGCCTCAGGACTAGTTCTCCAGGGTTCTTAAAGGATATTCCAAAGCTTTTATTTTGATGTTGGCTGCCTTTTGTTCTTTTCTCTGTCAAGATGATCCCACACTGCTTCAGTAACTTTAAGGTCACTCTATAAGATCTGTTGCGACTAATATTCAGTTCAGTTCTTATGTAATTTGGTATACCTCAGTCTTTTCCTCTTGTTTACCTTCCTTAAGAGTGGCTTCTTGACAGCCACTCTTTCATTGAGGATATTTTTGATGAGAGTCCGGCAAATTCTCTGACAATTGTCAGGTACAAGGAATGGACTGAACATGAGTAAAAAGCAGCTAATCTCCAAAGAAACACTTTGAAAGACCTTCAGAAAGCTGTTTCTCAAGAACACTTTAACAATTACAGGAAAGTCTGGCTCTTTCGAAGCAAAATATAAAGAAATGAGGGGTGGCTTAAGAATTTTACATAGGACTGTATTCCTTGCAAAAAATGCAGTGCAGTTTCTTCTATTAAAGCAGTGGACTGCATGTAGTTAAAACACTAGAGTATCTGTACTTAATGATTTGTACATTTTAGAACTTTAAACATTTTCATGGCAGAACTAATTTGTGCAATAAATTGAAAAGACTTAAATGCCTACATTGCCAAAGCTACAAGGAGCCAGTGGTATAAGCAGAAGAGGTGAAGGAAGAAAAACCCTGATGATGTATCTTTGTCTATACAATGATGAATCTGCGTTACAAAACGTAGGAATCTTGGCTAACTGTCAGGTATCTAAAATATCAGCAGCCTCTCTATTCCTTTCTCCCTTAAAGGTCCAGAGAACCCGTGGCTGGTCCAGGCCTATGTTCACGCAGCCAAACACCCCTTTGCCTCTGTGGTTGGCCAGGAGGTCTTTCAGAGTGGTGTCATTCCCTCTGACACAGACTTCCGCATATATAGGGACTTTGGTAACATCCCAGGTAAGACCAACAATCGTCATACTACTTAATATAAATTAAAAATGAAAATGTGTGGGCTTTCTTTGTCAAATACCATAGTTCATGGAGCATGTTTTTTTTGTTTTTTTTTTTACACATTTTCATGTTTTATGCTTTTTATTATATTTTTACAGGCATTGATTTGGCTTTCATTGAAAATGGCTTCATCTACCATACCAAGTACGACACTGCTAACAGGATCCTTACAGACTCGATACAGAGAGCAGGTAAACAGCTGACCACAAATGCTTCCACACTCAAATATTCATTATGCTTTTATTCAAGACTCATTGCAAATATATGAGAGCAGTCACTGCAGCACCAGTTTTCTGTTACAGATGCAAGCACATGCTGTGCATTTGTGTTTTATCCTTTAGTCTAATCAGCAATCCCCCAATTTTATTATTTCTCTGAGTACTTAGAAATGTACACATACAGTGACTGCCACAGACCGTTGCCCCTTGTGCTTCTGTGTTGCTGAATTATTTTGCTTTGCTTAGCAGAGAATCCTGTACAGCACTAAAAACCTTGGCATCAGTTGGCATCTTTCCTCTCTCCCTCAGCAACTACTGGACATCTCCCTTCTTTACTTCTGTGCACAGCAACTCATCATGAAAGGCATGAATTATTAGAGAGAAAGTGAGATTTCAGACAGAGGCAGAAGGTATTTTTAGTCTGTGAAGAAGGGGGCAGAACAGTGCTGTAAGGTGGAGAGTTGGAAAAAAGGAAAGGATATGCCAGCAGCTCGTGATGAATACACCCTTTGGCCTTTTCTTGAAACTGTACTTCACAACTCTAATTTTGGACAAAGTAAAATGAGGTGCAAGGCTAACAATTTTAAAATGGAGATTCACTTTTGTTGTAAACAAATATAGCCTGGATCTTGTTCGAAGGGATTTTATGTTAAAAAAAAAAAAAGTTAGAATGAATAAAAAGTTTACATATTAAAATCAATCTTATCTTTCCACTCAGTGTTCAGTTTGTTATAGTGCAATTCAGAAAGGAAAGCTGTGATAAACTGCAAGCAGTGAACCCTGCATGAACAATTACATGGTGTATATTCAGTTGTTTTGGCCGCTGTGAAGCTACCAGGCAGAACAATGGAGCTTTGTTTCAACTTATTTTTTTGTGCTGATAACTGTGCAGACATGGAGACCATAACAAGGATAAAAGAAACTTAGTCTGTGCTGCAGAAATAGGCACAGCCACCTCATACTGATTCTTCATGTAATCACATTCCTGATCTGCACTGAACTTTATAAATGCAGCCAGTTTCACGGGAAGTCCTCTGTGCCCCATAAACTACAATACAGCTGTAAATAAGACTTCCACACAAACACACACACACACACACCAGTGAGTTTTTCCTTTTGCCATTCTCATTCAAAAACATCATCATACTTTTGTCCACCACTATAAACTCTTTAAAAGTGCATGTAAGGCAGTCTAGTTGAATATGAGCAAGAGTAATGTCTTTATCTGTAAGATCTTATCATCTTCTCCTACTTATCAGCTTATGGAAAAACTGTTATGTAAGTATAGGGTTATAGTTGTGTTTTATAGAGAATTGCAGTGTTTGTAGGAGACTATGATGTTCACTGTGAGAGTATTTTTTTAGAGGTAAGAGGTGGTAGTAGTGTGATGGAGGAGGCTATAGCGTTGAATGTGTGAAATCACAGTGCTGTTAGATTTATGTCCTAAATCTTCAGCCATTCATCTTTCATAACTGTTCAGTTACCAGTATTATACAATTTAAAAGGCCACTACCTCTGTGTAGCCTTTTCTACTTAGTCATTAATAACCTGTGCATGTGATATGTCAGCTCTTTAAAGGATGATCCTATTAGTCATGTGATAATCTGAAGTTATCACTTTCATGTTCAGTCATTTAAACCATTTACTTCCTCTGATTTTGGGGTAGAAGTTCAAATGGTGGAAACTCAAAACCACAACTAAACAAACTTCCTATTTTGTCCTTTTCCATGTTTTCATAACTGTAAATTGTATATTTTGTCTCTTCCAGATGATGTACTGTATGTTTTTTATTGAGTTTAATGCACTAAAGTGTTTGTACTGAGATTTCAGCTTTGAATGTCTTTAACGCTACATTGCTTCCTGTTTTCAGGTGACAACATCCTGGCTGTTCTGAAGTACCTGGTTATGTCAGAGAAGTTAGCCGATTCCTCACAGTACCGTCATGGCAGTATGGTATTTTTTGACCTGTTAGGGGTAATTGTTGTAGCTTACCCAGCTCGTGTTGGCACTATCCTCAACTACATGGTGGCCACAGCCACTTTCCTCTATCTGGCTAAGAAAGCCTCACTGCCTGGGAATGGGGGTAGGTCACCATTTCCTGTGGTGGATCTATGTTTTGCCATTTCTTGTACTGGTTTTCTGTGACTGATGTTTTTTGTTTCTTGAAAAATGTTGGATAAGGTTTGTCCAGTGACAGTTATTGAGTTCAGGCCTTTAAATCAGGGGTTCACTTTTGAGGCCAGGAAGTCCTTGAAGGAGAGAGAATTTTCCAAGGAATCCCTTAATACGGATTGTACTCATTTGGAGTTAGTGTCACTTGAGAATGTGTACTTGCATACAGTCAGAATCTGGATACTTTAATAATCCCAGGGGGAAGTTGCATTGTGTTACGGAGGTTTAGTTAGATACAAATAAATATAAATTTGAGAGGGAAAAAATGGCCACAGATTGAAATGAATGAATACTCAACAATTTCTCCATGCTTGCTAGAAGGCTTGCTGCTTAATAAGCCAACCATGCTGTATCTGAGTGAAGTGAGTGACTGACTGTGTTTTGAGACAGTCATATCAAGGTTTTTTGGCCCAAATATAACAAGAGGGAAATAATGGACACAACAAGCCTGTTTTATTGGCATTAATGGTCCCCATATGTATATGTCCACCATTTAAAGATACTGTACAGTTTCAGGATTTATAACAAACTGTTTTGAGGGGCTTTTGGTTGATTTACTTTTTTTAATCAATAGAAGAAGTTCATAAAATGCTGAGTATTTGTCTTCATTTGTCACTTGTCTCTATCTCTCTAAGGTGGACGCTATGTTCGAGACCTGGCCTGTGCTACAGGTGTAGCATTACTGAGCTGGTTTGTTACCCTGTTGTCAGTGCTGATTGTGGCTCTGCTTATCACTCTGTTGGGCCGCTCCATGTTTTGGTACAACCATTTCTATGCCTCCGTCTGCCTGTATGGAACTGCAGCCACTGGCAAGATGATACTCATACACACACTGGCAAAGAACCTGTACTACGGGGTGAGTGAGTAGAGTTTTAGATGCTAGGGCAGTTCAAAAAATTACAGTATCATGAAAAGTTAATTTTTTCCATAATTTTATTCAAAAAGATGAACTTTAATATATTTTATATTCATTACGTGTAAAGGGAAATATTTCCAACCTTTCTTGTTTGAATTTTAATGGCCATTGGTAATGGCCATTAAATCAGAAGGTATCTCAGATTATTAGAATATTTCCTTAAAAAGGATTCAAAAAAGGATTTACAATACAGAAATGTCCAGCTTTTGAAAAGTATATTCATTTATACTGTCAGTACTTGGTGGGGGCTTCTTTACCACAAATTACTGCATCAGTGTGGTGTGGCATGGTGGTGATCAGCTTGTGACACTGCTGAGTTGTTACTGAAGCTCAGGTTGCTTTGATAGCAGCCTTTAGCTTGTCTGTATTTTTGGGTTGGGTTGTTTCTCATCTTTTTTCATAGATTCTCTGTGGGGTTCAGGTCACGTAAGTTGGCTGGCTGGTCAAGCACAGTAATAACATGGCCAGCAAACCATTTGGTAGTAGTTTTGCACTGTGGGAAGGTGCAAAGTCTTGCTGCAATAGCAAATTGGCATTTTCATAAATTTTGTTAGTTGATGGAAGCATAAAGTACTTTAAAATCTCCTGGTAGACAGTTGAGTTGACTCTCGACTTGCTAAAACACAGTGGATATTGCCTCTGGTTCAGGAGTGACTTGATATTAGGAATGTGACAATTATTGTGGAAGCAGTGGCTCAGTGCAAGGGCGAATGGTTGGGAACCAGAAGGCTGCTGATGTGGTGCTTGTTTGATACTCGCCTGTGACAGTTGGAGGCCTGTGGAGGTCGAGCCTTCTGTGGCCTACCCTCCTTGTGGAAGTTGTTAATGACTGTCATCTGGACAACTGTCAAGTCAGCAGTCTTCCCCATTATTGTGGTTGTGTGTATTGGATTAAACTTAGAGGTACATGTTATTTATACTGTGTGAATTGTAATTTACTCCAACTGAAACAAAGTATTCTAATTTTCTTGAGAAATAAGTCAAAATATCAAATTTGGTTCAACCATTTCTATGCCTCCATCTCCCTCTATGGAGCTGCAGCCACTGGCAAGAAAATATCCATACACACACTGGCCAAGAACCTGCACTATGGAGTGAATGAGTGAAGTTTTAGATAAAGGGCATCCTGTAAATTTCAAGCACAGACAGTCTGAGAGGACAATCAGCAGCAGCGGTGAAGTGGCCTTCGCAAATTTGGTGGACAAATCAGAAACAATAAACATGAGGTGTACTGATGAAACCTTTGTGAGCTTTGAGTCCCCAGTAGAAACCACATTATGCCTCACTTTCGAAGATGTGGCTTCTTTCAGTTGTATTTGCTGAATGAAAAAATGGGAATGTACAAAGTTGGGTCTTGAAATATTTGCCATACTAAAGTTGGAGCAAATATCTTTACATATATAGTTTGGTGTTTTCAAATTAGTCTTGCACAATATTTCTCTGTGAATTATGTGTCAAGATGACTCGCTAAGCTCACATTTAACATGCTGAGAGGTTATAGGGCATCATCTCTGTATATGTGTGATTATAAAACTGTAGAAGTCTAAGACAATCATCTGTCAGTCACATGTACACATACATTCACTGAATATTAATGGGACTTTTCTCACTGTGGCTTTTATCGTCTATGTTTTAGAGCTATTAGAGATTTGCATCTCTGATATAAAACCCATTTCTTGGATTCATTAACGGAAGTGTTCTAGATTTTTTTGCTCGGTAATTTAGTAATGGATGGTTGCATCTAAGTGGAAATATTGTATGGCTGACATTTAGAAACCATGAGTGTTAATTTAATGCTGAAAGAACTTCAGGGAATTGATGTTGATCTGGAGCCACAGCTTACCACAACATGAACTGCAGCTTACTGTGGCCATTTTCCAGTAAGGACACAGACTAACCTTTGTCCCAGATTACATAAAGCTTCAGTAAAACAATATCGCTATTGAAATAGTAGAATGTTTCTTTACTCTAATTCTGAATGGTATTTGCATCAAGAAATATGGCTAGAGCCAGTCACTGCATTTTAATTGAGCAGACACAAATAATTATTCCTGAAAGAAATAAAATAACCTTCAAATGTAAACTTGTGCAAAATGTTCAACAACTGATAATTTGTGATTCTAGTTACACTTGCTGTTCTTTTCATTGTTTTTATGCTGATTTTAGTATAATTTCAAGATAGAACAGTGGAACCAGTAAAATGATTTGTTTGTGCAGCTGAGTTGATTCATATTTGCAGTTTATATATGAGTTGCCATCTCACATATCTCTCACATTTCACACAAAAAGTTCATTACTGAACCACAGAAGATTCAGTGGAGTAAACAGCTTGGTTAGTATGTTAAAAGCCAAAGATACTTCCTTCATTTTGAGGCATTTGTGTGAGTGCATTGCTTGTGTTTGTCTAAATGTAGGTGTCTGTATTAAAAAAATACAAAAGCTAAAGAAAAATGTTTTTGGAAATCTGCGGGACAGAATTAGTATATTGGTAACATTAATTCGTACTGATATTCCAAATAAATGTCAACAAAACTGAATATTAAGAGTAATAAGCTCTGATCAAGATGAGTATATTTCTTCATATAGCTTCTTTGCAAAAGAGCAGTTACATTTTGTCTCCTCTACTTATGGGTTAAATCCCCACCTATCAGATCAACTCATATCTGCTCCTGCACATTCCTTGTATGTTGAGCCTTTGTTTTCCTCACAGGGTGTCCGACTGGTGGAGCTGGGTGATCTTTACTTTGATGTAAGTTTGCTGCTGTGGTGTTGTGGCCTGGTGTGGCTAACCCAGAAGGGCCTGTGTTCAGCCTACGTGCCCATGCTGATGGTGGCTTTCCCCCTGGCCACCAGATTGATGCTGACAAAAGAATTCAAGCACAGAGGTAAACAGTTAATTTCATAGCCAACCTTGGTTTCTATGTCTGAATAATGAATACTTGAAACTGGAAAGTAAGACCACTGATGTTCTTACGTGGACTGTTTTGTTAAGCGTAAATACTTTCTGGTAACGTCGGACTCACAAGAGGAAATTATGAAAATGCTCATACCTGCTTTTTATAACTCTCAACAGTAAGATCAAGCTAGCCTGCTGTCATTGTGCTTTAATCTTATCAGGTTTTTAAATGTAGCTGCTGGTGCATTATCATTATCAGAGAAATAGTCAAAATAGCTAACTGCAGGAAGGAAAATGAAGTTAGCGCTCTTCCTTTCCAGCTCCTACTGTCTTTTTCACTGAAGGCTTCTGTATGCTTAAAACAAAGCTCTTGTGAAAGTAACAAGTCTAATGAAAAATAATACACAGAAGCCCTATGGTACGGATGCACAGGGGTGTTTTTGTACCCAAGTAAATGAACCCCTTCCCCCACTGGATCCTCGACGGGACAGTCACTAGGCAGTTACAATTTATGATAAATAGGTGCTCTACCTTTCATACAGCCTCCTACAGAGTGTGCAAATCCTGAGCTGGATCTTCAGTTGCTCCCTTCTATTTTCCCCAAGGGGTCGCCACAGTGGATTAATCCACATTGGTAATTTGGCAGAGGCTTTAGTTGAATGCCCTTCGTTATCTGAAAATATTGGAGACAAGTTGCTGCATCTGTCTTCAGTTTATTCAGTTCAGTTAAAATGTTTTTCCAGGAGTTTCTGTAGACTTCTCTTGAAATGCAACACAAAACTTCCTGAATCATCGCACAGGTGATTATATAGAAAATGTGGAAATGACAGATTCTGTGGAGATTTATTGAGATTTATCATTAGAGTTGGAAAAAAACATGGTGTGGTCAGATTTGAGCTGTAGAGTCAGACTTTCTGTTTATGTTTGAATGTCATGATTTGAAGAATACATGAACACTTTTTTCTGTAAGAGGGATTGTCATATTTGTGGACCAGCTAAGAGATGCCAGTGTGTATTTCTCATCTTTGGGTGGCTCAATTATGGCTAACACAGTTTTTTTTTTTTTTTCCAGGAGCATCAGTGAAATACAGTGTGCTCTACCTATTGGGCCTGGCGTTGCCGTATGTCCACTTCATGTTTCTCATCTGGGTGGTGTTTGAGATTTTCACTCCCATCATGGGGCGCAGTGGTACAGAGATACCCCCTGAGGTGGTGCTGGCTTCCTTAGTCACAATGGCAACCATCTTCCTTTCCTCCTTTTTTGTGAGTATTCTGACATTATATATGACAGTAAGTAGAAAGCCTGCTTTTTCTTGTTCAACCTGAAGAAATACTGACCATTATTTTTTTTTTATACACACACACGCACGCACGCACACACGCACGCCCACCCACCCCCCCCCCCCATATATATCTATACACACACACACACACACACATGCGCGTGTGTGTGTGTGTGTGTGTGTGTGTGTGTGTATGCATATGACTAACCACCAGTTTTGATCTGGCAGCATGAGTTTATTTTCACTTCAGATTTCACT
>VUQH01015950.1:3117-24089 GCA_015106775.1 Etroplus canarensis | reverse complement strand
AAGAGGTACCGGAGCATTCGGGCCCTCACAACCAGACTAAGTAACAGTTTTTTCCTTCAAGCCATCAGGCTCCTCAACCACCCAGGACTAAACTACAAAAAAGTCCCCCTCACACTCATCCACACACACAAACCCAGATCTGCATAACACTATAAACCCTGTCCCACTCACTCACTCACAAACACACACACAATCTGCACTACCTCAACCGTTGCTACTGCACATCACCTCTTCTTCTTTCGGTGCTAGTGTCTTTTTCTTGTTTTGTCTTTTCATTGTGCCTTTCTTGTGTACTGTTTTTGCACAATTTTGGTTTTTGCACTATGTTCATCTGGTTTAGATGAAAAAGTTTTGCTATTCTTTGCATTGTTTGCAACTATTGCACTATGTTGCACACGTTGCACTTTATTTATTTTTAAATTTTTAATTTTTAATTTTAAACTGTGAAAAAAAAAAACCTCCTGTCATATGTCTATATGTTTATATGTTGCACCAGGTCCTGGAGAAATGCCATCTCATTTCACTATGTTCTGCGTCAGCTATATGTGGTTGAAATGACAATAAAAAGCTCTTGAATCTTGAATCTCGAATGCCAACTGAAATACAGTAACACTCAGGAGCACCGGGCTATCTTTTCCTGGCTAATAGACACACATACAAGCCCACAAACACATTTCAATGTTGATGCAAAAACTGACACAAGTACATCTGTTAGATAGTATACAAGTGGAAATACTATTTTAAGCTAGAGTGAAATTACATATATTAAATACTTAGTATCATAGTATTAGTATCAGTAAGTACTGATATATAGGACAATGTAATTATTTAATGATAATAATTATTATTATTATTCATTTTAATAAAAATTAGAATAAGAATTATACCATATTTTAATAAGCATATCACAAAAGGGCAAGCATAAATTTCTTTCAGACCCCTGGAAATAATCTTTCAGCTTTGAACTTGACATGAATATTGAAAAGGCCCATATACAAGAAAATCGCACAAGTGAGAGAATAAACTCTATCTCCTGGTCCTGCTGCCTTTTCACTCGGTTGCTCTTTCTCCCACTCCCATTTATCTCCCCGCTCGCCCATTCAAAGTTCCAGTGTCACAACCATCACCTCCCTCTGTAATTTTGCCAACCTTATTGAATAATCGACAGCTGGAGCATGAGAATGTGGGTCAAGGACAAGGCAAAAGAAAGAGCGTCCATTACTTTTGCTTTCAATTCAGGCCCTCCTTTATTCATCTTTTATTTGTCTCCACTCCTCTTTAGCACAGTATTGATTCTCATTGAGGAGTGCTTTGCCTCATTAATAAGGGATAATAATTCAGTTTAATTACATTATTCATAATGGATAATCATTATCTCCATGGACACATTTTGCTCTAATGATATAATAGCTCAATACATTGTGTTCTTAACAACAAGCTATCATTTTATTAGTTTAGCAACTGTGTAGCAGTCCAATCGGCCCCTTGTTTACTCCTGTAAATACAATATTTACCTTCACAGCGAGGGAAAGGGTGATCCCAGTTGCGGGTGGTACCATGCTCACAGGTGAGGATGGAATGTCCCATCAGCTGATATCCAGGCAGACACTCAAAGGAAATGGACTGGCCCACATTGTAACCTGCACCCACCACCACGCCGTAACGGAAAGGCTCTGGATCTGGACACTCCTGTAGCTCATATGCTAAAGGAGGAATCACATAATTTAAATGAAATCTGTTTTTAAAGATGCAATGAAAGCTACTTTTGCACAACGATGAAAGTGTTTAAAACAGAAAGGAAAAACAACCCGTAAATTTAAAACATGTCTATGCCACAAAAAATTCACATGGACAAAATAGATCAGGAAAGTTGGTTTCCTAAAAGCTTCCTGGTTTGATGATTGCTGTGTTTATGGGTGCTATCCACACGAATGTTCATTTTTTTTAAGTGTATGAAACTATCAAACCACTAAAGATTTGCCTTAACATGTGAACACAGCTTCAAGACAACAACATTGTTATAGCGGAGGATCCTCTATTTTTATTTTCCATTTTCAATTCCCCTTCATCAAGTGCCTTTAGTTCCTTAGGCACAACCTCCCACTCACTCCTCCTCATCCTCCTCCACCTTCTTAGACAGGAGTTTTCAGAGGAGGAAAAAAATGCCAGAGGCAGGTTTGACTTGTACCAGAGGAGTATGATGCAGTAACCAGAGGTAGCGTGGGTAAATAATTCTTACTTTTTCTTTTTTTTTTCCACTTGGATACAAAACCGGAGCAGGCAGTGAGCCTTGAAGAGCAAGAATATAAATATGACTAAAGGAATTGATTTCTATGGATCACAGCTTCTCTTTGTAGGAGATAACTCATGCAAATATGGCAAAAGGGGGGGTATTTGCAAATATAATGCTTGATTTATATGCTAATGTACACATAATTATGTAAATGGACAATACTACCTTTCGATTTGCTGGCTCGTTTGTTGAATCACAAAACGCAAACTTTGTGTGCCTGTTGCATTTGCCGACCGGGGTAATCTATTCCTTGCAGACATGCAGAAATGCAATGAAGCCTTTTATCGGCACATGCTAAAGCAATCTTTGAGGTGATCAGCAGTTTTATATACAGTGATTTATCTGGGGAATTCACTGGTTCTCAGCGCTGATTAGTTCTTTAGAGTCGGTTATAGAGCTAATTCAGTAATATTATGGCTTTACATGAATACATTTCACACTGAAGCGACACTAATAGTACTTAAATGTACTTGCAGAAATAAAAGTAAACACTCCTGGAGATAATGATTGATTTATATTCTTTCATGAGATTAAATTCATCACTGACTTTCATTCTTTTGCTGATTTTAGAATTGGGTCACTTCAGGCAAATAGCTCTGATATTCTTTAGACTGCATTAGCTCTGATACCTGCATTCAGCCTTCTTTTGCCTAAGAACATTTCAGTAACAGCCAAAAGAATCTGAAGCTGCTTAAAAGTGCCACCCGTGCTGGAGAAATCACTAGTTTAATCAGGCCAGAAGAAAGTGACTCCACTCTGCAATGAGCAACTTTGGTTATAGTAATTAGTTTTAGTATTATAGTTATGTGCTAAATCTGTTGTTTCCAGACAGAATCCAAAGTTTATTATAAGTCACAACTCCAGTATAATGATTTTTTTCTTATAAAAACAACTTGTTTGAATCCCTTAATAGTCAGGTTTATAATTCCTTATCATCCGACCACAGCATTACGCTCCCAAAAGTTCTAAATTACTTCTGGTTCCTAAAATTGCCAAATGTAGATTTGGTGGCAGAGCCTTTGGTTATCAAGCTCCACTCCTGTGGAACCACCTTCCGATGTCGGTCTGGAAGGCAGACACCCTCTCTACATTTAAGAGTAGGTTAAAAACCTTCCTTTTTGATAAGGCTTATAGTTCGGGCTGACACAGGCTCACCCTGGGTCATCCTTTAGTCATGCTGCTACAGTATCTAATCCTGTACATGTACAAACACTTATAGGATGCTGTATTTTTTCACAGTAATTACCTCTTTCTAGTACATACTATCTCACCATTTTTAATGTTAACAATAATATTGTATAGTTTATTGTTTCTGTTTTATGTCCCGTGTTCCTTACCTCTCTCCTAAGCTCTCTTTCTACCTCTCCCTCGCCTCTTTCAGCCCAGCCAGTCGAGGCAGATTTCCATCCTCCCTGAAGTCATGGTTCTGCTCGAGGTTCCTGGCTATTAAAAGGAAGTTTTTCCTCGCCTCTGTGCTTGTGCTTACTCATGGAGGACTCTGTTGGGTTTTTGTGGGGTGTGGTCTAGATCTGCTCTTTATGCTAAGTGCCTTGAGATAACCTACGTGTTGTGATTTGGCACTATATATATATAAATTAATTAAAATGTGAATTAAACTGAATACTCACCCTGGTACTCAAACCTGAAGCCAGGTTTGTTCTGCGAATGGTCACTGTGGAAGTATATCGTGGTTTCATGGGAAGTGGTGAGAAGGGAAGAAGGAACATCCTGTCCACTGAATCTGCCAATGACAGCACTTGTTTCGAGGGGCCCGTTGCGTATCTCAAGAAAGTCGTGGTTGGCCTCAGTGGAGAAATTGAGGAACTGTAGGTGGGCTCCTGTTTATAAGAAATTAATGACAGGAATTAGAAACCAAAACGATACCTTCTTCCTAAAATGCAGTGGTCTCAAAGCTGAAATAAGGGAGATATTCCATTCCCTTGGCTGCAATTCAGCTGTGGGTGCAGCAAACATGCAAAAAAGTCTTAATGGATAAGAGCGAATGTAGCTAATCATTACAAGTACATCATGGATAATACTGTACAGAGTACTGAGCAAAAGTCTTGAGCCAACCTTCGCTTTTTTGAATAAGTTGTTATGAAAATAATAAATAGGTGCAATGATTTATTGAAACATGCAAACATAAATGGAGATACTTTACATAAGGCAAAAAAAAGAGTTTGCAAAATTTTAATAACTTGAAAGTCAGTGTTTGGTATGACCACCTTTATTCTTCTACACAGCCTAAACTCTCTTTGGTAAGCTTTTTCCTGATTTCTGTAAGTAGCCTGCTAGAAGAGTTCTTCAGGCTTCTTGAAGGACACTCCAAAGCTCTTATTGGATGTTGGTTGCCTTTTCTTCCGTTCTCTGTCATTATGATCCCACACTACTTCAATAATGTTGAGGTCTATTTGTCACTCCATAAGACCTGTTACCACTGATTTTAAGTCCAATTCTTGTGTAAATTGGCATATCTCAGCCCTTTCTTCCTGTTTCCCTTCCTTAAGAATCTTCTTAACAACCCCCCTACCAATGAGACCATGTCTGATTAGGCTTCAGCAGTAAATGGATGAACTGAAGGGCCAGATGTATCTCTCAGGGCCTGTGTCAGGTCTTTGCTAGATTTTTCCTATTTCTTAAGGACATGACATGCAGATACTGTTCATCTGCTTTAGATAGTTTTTTAGGTCTGCCACTTCTTTTGTCCCCTTTTTTCAAACACACTGAACACCATGCCAAAATATACAACATTTTTGGGTAATAGCCCTTTGAGAATCATCTTGTTTGTGCAAAAATACTATTTTATGGCCATCAGTTGGTGTTATCTCTGGTATTTTCCACAGTCAGCTAAAGAAATGGGAACAAATGATGTGATATGAATGTGACAGGCTGTTAGAAACAAAGGGATTCAAGATAAAATTTAAAATTGGCTCTTTTCTTAGTTGCCTGTTATATGTAGACACAACAGTGGTTCATCCATAGTGTTAGGTGCCTTTTTATCTTTGAAGATTCATACATCAGTGTGAAATGTCTTAATAAACAAAGGCACTACTCTGACAATGATCAGGTGTAAGGATTGGACTTAAAATGAGTGAAAAAGCAGCCAATGTCCAAAGAAAAACCTTTAAAGAAAATCAGAAACCCTGGAGAACTATTGCTCAAGACCACTTTGAAAAATTACAAGAAAGTCTGCTCCTTAGAAGCAAATTATAAAGAATTGAGGGGTGGCTAAGACTTTTGCACTTTACTGTATAAAAAGAAAATTATACTATACTAATGTCCTTTATTTTTTTTTTGCAAAGGGAAGCCAATTTTCCCATAAAACACTAACATTCTGGCAATGCATTCTGATGCAGAAGTAATTACAACATAATCCCTTGATGCCACTGTAGTGTAAGTTAATTACGTCAGAAAATCGCATATGTATATGAAGTAGGTTTTTGAGGTGATCACCACTGATTTCTGCCACCAGAAATTCACTGGTGCTGCATGTTTCATGCGCAAAATTTTAAAAAAGCCATTGAATGGGCAATGGTACTGTGACACCCCTAATAAGAAAAATAATGGTTTTTACTCCAAGGTATTTACTACAATCTTACAATGGCACTATATATTATATATCATTATTATATTCATATCATATCATCATTATAGTGTCCCTGGTAGTGTAGTGGTTTGCGCATTCGCCTTTGAAGTGAAAGGTCCCTGGTTCGATTCCAGGTGGGGACACAAGCCCCTCTAACCATGGAGGGTTGTGTCAGGAAGGGCATCTGGCATAAAACCTCTGCCAAATTACCAGTGCGGATTAATCTGCTATGGCAACCCCTTGGTGGAGAATACAAGGGAGCAGCTGAAAGGTACATTAACATGTCATCATTATATATCTATTGAAAACAGAAAGAAAAAACCCACCCTACCAAATCTCTGTTTTTTGTCTACAGCTCCAGAGGGCACCGTTCATTCTAGACTTTCTTGTGAGCACCTTTCAGCTATAAATGCGTTCAACAAGATGTATCTACAACTACAAATGTTGCCACTCCACAGTTCAGCTTTACAAGTTGTATAATTAAAGGTTCTTCAGTGTTTAAATGCCAGTGTGACATGCTGTAAGAGCCTCTCATGTTGCTCACCATAACCAACTGGCAGGTAGATTCTCCAGGTGCAGTCACTGTTGCTAGGGTAGTTGCCAGGGAAACCAGGACTGAGAATCATGCCCTCCATCTCTTCCCGAATTCCACCGCACTGAGCTGATAGAGTCCAGACAAAGCATTTCATTAGCATCAGCAAACAGAGATTCTCCAACAATGAAATTTTACATAAACTAGATGCTAAGAAGTGAAAGTCCTAAAAATTATTACCTTTTAATTTTTTGGGGGGTTCGTGCATGATAAGTTGAGAGATTTGTTTATTTAAACTTGACTATGAATAATTAAATAAATACATACATACTTAAATTCTAACCCTAAAGTTCACTCCGTTTAGGTTTGCATTTTATGGAGACTAAGGCAGAAATTTCAGGGCAAGGATTCAGGTGATTTCATACACTCCAACCATCAAACAAATGTCTCCTTTTTACAGTTCAAATCAATACAGTTACAATTCTCATCAGCAACAATAAAATGTAATGAATTCAATGTTTAAAAAAATCCAAATTTAAAAAAAAAAAATATACACATATTAAATTTCTTCTTCTTGTTGTTGCTCTGGTCAGGATTTGCCACAGCGGATCTTGTGCCTCCATTTTCCTATCCCTTGCATTCTCTTCTGCCACACTCAGCATTTCCTCCTTCAAGACATCTATGAACTTTCTCTGTGATCTTCCTTTTCTCCTCCTACCTGGCAGCTCCTTCTTTAACATCCTTTCTCCAAACCACAACCTGAGCTGTCCCTCTCATGTACTAATTTCTAATGCTGTTTATTGTGGTCATTCCAAGTGAAAAGCACAGCATCTTCAATCCTGCCACCTCCAGCTCCACCTCCTGTCTCTTTGTCAGAGCCACCATTTCCAAACTATACACCATAGCAGGTCTTGCTACTGACTTGAAGACCTTACCTTTCACTCTTGTTGTTATCCGTCTGTCACAAAGTACTGTCACTTAGCGCTGCTGATCCCAGGTATTTAAACTCATCCACCTTCTCAACCGCTATTCTTTGCGTGATTTCCATTTCACCTGCCTCACAGTCATTCACATACATGCATTGTGTCTTCCTCTTCTCTTCAATGCATATCTCCACCTCCCCAGGCTGTCTTCCACCTGCTCCCGACTCTCACTATAGATCACAATGTCATCAGCAAACATTATAATCCATGGAGATTCCTGTCTGACCTCATCTGTCAATCTGTCATCGCTACTGCAAACAAGAAGGTGCTACGAGCTGATCCCTAATGTAATCCCACTAAATCTTTTCATTTTAAGATAAAGCAATTTAAAAACTTTGAACTTTACAGCCACATTATACTTTTTTATTCATACATAATACAAAATGTAAAGATGCTGTGTACTGTATCTTTTGCTGCTTTTCATCCTTCTCGTTTTATGTTAAACTGCTTATAGATAAGTGTTTCTTTGATTGAAATCAAGGGCTAAGACTCAAAAGAGTTAGAAATGATTTGAAATTTTAAAAAAAGAAAAAAGAAAATGGTTTGGAAATACTGAGGGGAAAAGAGGTGATGAGATCAAAAGGATGAAATGAGCAAGAGAGCTCGACACCAAGATGAAAGGATACTGCAACTAATGGTAAAAGAATTAGCTGACTCACTGAAGTACCGTGAGGGGGAAAAAGCAAACATAAGGAAGAAGATTAAGAAATAAATGGGACAAACAGTCTACATAAGTCAGACAGAGAAAACTGAGGTGCTGTATCATTGTGTCTCCGTAAGGAATAAGTGAAGGGTTAAATATAATCCTGTAGCTGTGAAAGCCTGAGGTAATCAGGAAACCGCTGATGCCTGTAAACACGATGAATCTCCCACCGACTTTAACCAATCATGGTCTGAGTTGGAACTAATTAGGCTATAGTAGGTTGTTCCAATAAGTGGAACCACTTTGTCAAGGTGTTCTAATAGACAGGAACACTTAAAGAAAGGAGCTTTATGCAGTTGCTTTCAGTGCATCTGCTTAGCCATCAAGGTAGCCACACATTCATTTTAAAAGTGCAAAGGCTTGCATAAACACAAAGAAAAACACAAATATGTGACTATGAACTTTTTTTGCTATCTTATTTTCACATTTTTTTTATTGGAAACAACTTTTTCATCTACAGCACAGCATTTAGTAATATGACAATTCAGTTCAGATACTGATAGACAGAAAAAAGTAAGAACTCAGAAAGCTGCAGCAGAAAGCAAACAGGAGGAGGCAAGGACACAGGGACAAATAAAGAAAGGCATTTTTACCTATGCAGAGAGGAGGTGGGTAGTTCCATCGTCTGACAGTTCCAGGCATACAAGTGATGTGAGAGTTCCCCTGCGAGGAGCATCCATGCACCAATGTGGGCACACACAAACACAAAGACAAAAGTGCAAGAAAAAAAATGGGCAATGAATTAACTTGTTCGTCACTGTCACTCATCTGTTGCTCCAATTATTTGATCCTGCTGCTTGTCTCCACATGACTTCATGTGGCGACTAAATGACTAAATCCATCTGAAGTGACAGAGCACAATAGAGGCAGCGTTGCAAGCATATCAAGAATGTCATACAGAGAGAGAAATAGACAAGGAAAGATTACAGAAGAATTCAAATGTACTGTTGCAAAGCAAAAATACACAAAGAAAGGCTTTTTTGAAGAGTCACAGTTAGGTTTAACAGCACTTGGCACAGTTATTTGAAAAAAAATATTTAAAATTATTTTAAAATGACACATGTACATGTTAGACCATACAGACTGACTCAGGTGATTTTATGACAAGGTGTTTATAGCCATTATCATGAAAAACTGGCAGCCGCTTAAATAAGCCTTATGGAGGTGTCTTTTCAGCTGTTAAAATAGACTTTTCCACATGTTTTGTTAAGGACAACAACAGCGAGAGGTGAAAACGGATTCAGATATTTTTATATTTAGAATGGGCATACTGATTTATAATGAAAAAAGTGTATGGTGACACAGGTTAGAAAAATCACAACACAGCTCTGCATAAAAGGAAGGGAACAAAGATCTTTGTATTATTACATGGCTGGTTAGCACTGTTTTTTAATTGTCCTCAGTTGTACTGTGTTTATTCTACAGTATGTTTGCACTGTCCTCTGTGATTCTTAGTTGCATTTGTTGGTCCTGGAGGAACATGAACTCATTAAGTAATGTTAACCTTAATAAGGTTGATTGTTCATACAGCTTTCCCCTAAAACCTTTTTCCTGAAATGTGCTCATTGTCCCACTACTATGTTATTTTAATAAAACATGTCACTGCTACTGGACTGATGAATATTACAATGAGAAAAATGCTAAGCATAATCAGTGCGAAAATGGGAGTGACATAAACTCAGTCCGGCATTTTAATGTGAGAACAAGGACTGATAATGGGTGGGAACACACTGTCTCAATGGAGTACAAACAGAATTTGTGTACTACTGTACCTAGTGTTTTCACTGGTTACCATCTGTCTCCTGAAGGACAGATGACTACAGGGGAAGCAGTGTAGGATTTTTTGCAATGCAGTCATACTGGGAGGTTTTACAGAATTCTGACTTCACAGGGCATCAATGCCACAGCCTTAAAGTATACCGTTTGACATGCCTACTTTGAGTATGTATGGTAACTTTTTGAAAAGCTTAAATAGTACATTTATATGTAGAAAATTCCTTTTGCAATGTGCAGAACTAGTCAGCTAGACAATTACACATTGCAACTCTAGCTAATTATTTATTCATACATTTTATGATTGCACAACATAAGTTAACTGTTGATTATAACGAGTTATGCAGCCAGCAGCCATCAACTTCGGCTGCAGCCCTAGCTGACAGCAGCACCATGCTCTCTGTGGAGGTTGGCATCAAGGTAAGTGAGACAGATGACAGCTGTGCAAACCAGCCGTTCTGCAATACTTTAATCTAGAAAATGAGCAGTTCTAATTGTGTCAAAGTAAACTGAAATATAATCACTCAACCAGGGCAATGTACAATTACATTCTGCACACAAGAAAGTTTAAGAGGATTCTATGCAGTCCTGTGGAAAAAACAAACAAACAAAAACAAAACATGTGTGCCATTACTGCTTTCATACAATTTAAGAGGGCAAGTAGCAGCCAGGTGCCGCTAAGTAAATGGCCTTGATTAACTGATCTATAGCAAGTGTGACCACCTCTATAAAAGTAGATGTTATAGCACTTTGCTGGCCTAGAGTATTCAGGTGTGTGTTAACACAATGCCACAATTTTCCCAGGAGTGTACGTCCCAGCAAATTCACCCTAAGGTCAGACTGTGCAATGCTCAGTGAAATTTCAAAAAACCAATACATACCTCTCAGTCTCTACATGCCTCAGTTAGCATGTTAAATATTAAAGTTCATGACTGTACAATTACAAGAAGATTGAACAAGTACACCTTGATGGAAAGAGTTGCTGGGAGAAAGGCTCTTCTCTCTAAAACAAACATGGCAGCATGGGACAGGTTCACAAAGCCACATCTGAACAAACTAACTTCTGGAACAATGCCCTTTGCACAGACCAGTCCAAAGTGGAGATGTTTGGCCTTAATGCACAGCACCATGTTTGGGGAAAACCAAACACACCATATCAGCACAATAACCTCATACAAACTGTCAAGCACAGTGATGGAGGGGTGATGATTTGGGCTTGTTTTGCAGCCACAGGGCTTGGGCACTTTGCAGTCATTGAGTATTCTAGAGTCAAATGTGAGGCCATCCACCTGACAGCTGAAGCTTGGCCAAAATTGAGTCATGCAAGAGGACAATAATCCCAAACACAGCAGCAAATCTACAACAAAATGGCTGGGAAAAAAAGAATCAAGGTATTCTAATGGCCCAGTGAAAGTCCAGACTTCAACCCGATTAAAATGCTGTAGCAGGACCTTAAGATAGCTGTGCATGACAAAAAAAAAATGCCTGCAATAAATTTAAAGAACTGACACAACATTGTACAGAAGAGTGGGCCAAAATTCTTCCACAATGATGTGAGAGACTGCCTATGTTATTCTAAAGCATGCAACTGATACAGACTATACAGAATAAAACTGATCACTTATAAACAAACTTGAAAAGTGTCCATCACTTCAACCACAGTTTGTTTTTTATTTTATACTACATTTTGACATTTTGACATGCAGCGTGAACAGATAACTGCACAAAAGCAGCGCTGACAAGAGAAACACTAACAAAAGCCAGAAAAGTGTCAGTGTCATTCTGATGGTCATTTATGATAGAATTATATCTGAAAGTGTGAGATGTTTACCTGAAGTGTGTATCCAGGCTCACAATGGAATGACACCACGTTATTCATCTGAAGACGCTCCCCAACCTTGATACCATTCATAGGAACGACAGGCTCTGGACAGCTGGTCAAAGACACAGCTAGAGGGGATGGTGGAGAGAGGAAAAAAGTAAGGATGGCAAAAAAAAAGAAAACAACTCAACTTACAATAAAAGAAGAAAATATGTCACAACAATAATGTAACTCTAAGGAGAAGCGAAACTAATGTTTGACATAATACAAGTGGTATGAACAATTATTTTTATTCTCTTTCTTTTTTCACACCACTTACTTTTGTATTCCAGTCTGAACCCAGCTGCAGACACGCTGATATCAGAGAAAAAGTGGAGGTAGAGTTGGTTGGAGGTGCTGTTGAGGAGAGCTGGGACCGTCGTGCCTTGGGGAGAAGATTAATAGTGGAATTTAGCAATGCTATCTCCTCTATACTTGCTGACCACAACTAACTATGTATGAGCCTTGGGCAAATGGCTGAAAAGCATGGTCTATTAGCTGCATAATAGTACTATCTGCTTTTCACAAGGCAAGAGCACAGCTAATAATTTATTCCTATATTTGGGCATGTATTCAGCTGATAAACAAAAACTGTTCCTCAAGCAGGGAAAAAAAAAATCACACAAAGTGCATGTTTTATAAATATAAGTTAATATTAGCAACTCAAACTTGTGTGCCATTTTTCTGTCATATCTTTACTTGAGGGCACATCTAACATTTACTTTCAGTCTTGTTCCAAGCAAAAACAACAGGATGGTTCCCTGTTGCTGTGTCCTCACTCTGACAGGAGTCACAAAGATACTGCAAACAAACATTCACTTCAACTCCACAAAGAAAAAAACCCAGTAACCTTGGTTCAAAAAGTGTGAACGACTGTGTTATGTATGACACCTTTTTTTTCTAGAAGTGTAAGTTTGGTTAATAGATACAGTAGGTGTTCCAGGTTATGGTTTCTGCTCCGTGAAAACTGATAAGGCTGTTTGCAAAATCTGTTTTATGTGCAAGCTTGCACATTCATAAAAGTAAAAGCACATATATAAACACATATGCAGCAATACCTGAGAAGCTGCCAAGCATGGTGTCAGTGTTGTCGCCTCCGTCAAAAACCTCCAGCGAATCCCAGTTCTGCTCTGTCACAAAGCTGATTACCTGGATCTGAGATAGGGGAGAGACAGACCGAAAGAGGGGGTGGAAGTGGAACACAATTAGTGAAATGTGGAGAAAAAATAAAGAAAAAATAAAGTGAAACACCAGTAAAGAAAAAGCGAGAAAGAGAGACGAGGTTTAGAGAGTAAATTAGCAGTATGTGTAAGAAAATCAGAAACAAGGGAAAGAGATGCAGATTGAGGTGGAGAAGCCTAATAAGATGTATGTGAAGCAAAGGTGGTCAAGGACTAAAAAGCAGTCATTTGGCTAGACCTACTCTCACTTAGTTATGCCAGCCATGAAATACTCAACTACACCAAGGGAATAACACTCTAAGTATGAAAAAATACGCATTTCTGTGTGCAAAATAATATCTGACAGTCACACATGCTCTCAGTTGCACTTGAGTGTTCTAGAGAAAACAACAGTTGAGAACGCTGTGACAGAGTCCTATTGCAAAGTATAAAGACACAGCTATTTAAGTTAAAATAAGTAAAGAGGATACGACATGTCTGAAAAGCCAAAGAATAAAACACAATTAATAAGGCAATGCTTAATTAGACTTGCTGTCTTTTCTTTTCCTCTTGGTAATCTGTGCTCAAGTGGTGGGAATTGGATTTTAAATTAAGAAAACTGTACGACAGATGTGGAGAATGTTGAATATTCTTCAAAGAGACTAAATCTGCTAGCAGCAGTTGCCACCAGTAGAAAAACTGAAATACCACATGCTGTAAGAACAGCACTCTAGATACCAAAAGTTATTTTCCTGTTCAAGTTTGATTAAAAAAAACACAAAGATGTAAATCCTGCCAAAATCTGTGACTCTTGCTGAGTATTTGAAAACTGTCCTCAGTCTTTGTCTACAATTCATTCACTTATGCAGCATTCTGTGTCGTGTTTTATTTTTCCACTTTCTCCAAGCCTCCCTTTTTGTTCCCTCTCACATCCATTCTCTGCTGTCTCCTCTGCTTCTGATGGTTATAGATCGGATATGAGCCAATTAAAGGGGCTGTAGGGGCTCTGGTGCACTGGGCTCCCAGAGAGACGAGGCAGATCACAGATTGATCTTTCATTAGGGGGCCACAGCAAATGTGCCAGCAAGGCACCTCGCTCCTTTAAGTTCTCTTCTAGATCGTGACACTCCAATCTAATGTGTTTCTGGTAGTTGGTAGAGGGGAGCAACAGTAAGGAAGGTTGAGAGAAAGAAGATGCCTGTGTGAAAGAGAAGTGATAATAGGAGGGAGGAAGGTTCTGCAGCAGAGAGATAGATATAGAGAAGTAAACTCTACAGTTTGTAGTGACCCTGGAATAAATGTGTACACATTCCTCTTACTGTAGAAATTTCCCAATGAACAGATACTATGAAAATATATTTTTACTTGACTGTACAATCCCAGTCAGAAATGTATGTTAAAATCTTGTGCTGGTTGTCTTTTAGAGGATTACATAGAATAAGCTCTGATCATATTTTTGGTCTGCTTCCCCTGCAAGCAAATGTTGGTGTGAAGTGCAGCATGCTAAATGTGCCTTTGGGCCATGTTGTGTATTTGACCTGCAAGGACAGTCAGCTGAGGCAAGGGAGCTAATAGTTGAGGGACGCCACTGAGGTTATTAAGCACAGAGGCTAAAGCATAAGCCTAAAAACTTTTCTGTCAGGCAGATCCTCAGGGAGCCTGCCCAGGTTCCATGAGATTCCATCACACATGCATCGAAGAATAAGAATATGAAAACTGAATTAACTCCCAGGAAAGAAAAGTAAAGTAATTGAAGAGGTGATTATAGAGAAATGTATTTCAGGTTGTGCAATCTTAAGTTTCTGGTATAGTGATCTGCCAAATTAAATTCTGAGCCTTTAAAAAGTCAAGAGACACTATCATTTAGCTGCTCTCCTGTACCGAGAGAGCTGTAAATGCTATACCTTTGCATAGTGTGTTAAGGTCTGTTAATTAGCAGTTGATTAGCTGAAAACATCTCATCACAAAGTGGTTTGTTGTCCAAACTAAGCGCTCCCTCAAAAACTAATCAGATATTTTTAAAAAGGGATTAATGTTCATGTTCATCGACAGACTGTTTTAGCTCAGACGATGTAAGTTGTTGGTAGGAGGCAGATAAAAACAAAAAAAACAAAACAAAGCAAAAAAACCCCACTTTGAATCATAAATGTTACCTTACTCTTATGCTATTGCATGCCTGCATGTCCTATATTAAGAAGCACATTTTCATGGCAGTGTTTACTTTGCATATGTAAACATCTTGTTGTTAGGCATTTTTATATATCTGTGCTATAAAAGACAACAATTAATTGACTTCTTCTTCCATGATCTTAACAGTGAACTCAGGTCATATGCAAAATCCTAAATGAAATAAAAACATCACTCAAAATCTATATGTGATATATTTGCAGGGAGTAATGAGCTGGGAGCATAATATACATTAAACTCTAAGTTTAACTTGCTGTATAAATGTAATGAAAGCATTTCCTTGGGCTGCACGTGGACTTGGAAACTATACTGGCAATAGATCATTAACAAAGCTGAATATGTCTCTGATTTAACAATCCTTGCATTCAGGAAGTATATTGATGCCTGGTGGAAACCCTGTTGTACAAACCTGGATTCCTGATCCTTCAGGAACTGTGATCTTCCACACACAGTTGAGGCTGTTGAGGTAGGGCTCAGGAAAGCCAGGAGATAAGATGGTGCCAGTTCGCTGAGTCAGATTACCTCCACATGGAACTGCGGGGTAAGATGATAAGTTTAAGCTCCTTTTTTTTTTTTTTTTTGCAGTGTTTAGCAGTGTACACAATGCACCATTGCTTTGTGGTGAGTCTATAAATACATTTGCGCATAACTGGAACAGGATCAAGAATGTTTTTTAAGTGTCAGCACGCAAACAGTGAAGATCATATAAATGAAAAAACAGCGTATTAAAAAATGTAAATTCTCTTTGCAATCAATCATTTCCAGCTTGTTTAAAGAAGAACTATTTATTACATTTCACTAAACTTAAATACGTGTATCAAACAGACCGGAAACATAAAATGTAACTGACAACAACACATGATCCACCTGGTCCTGCTTACAAATGCAAACTCCTCCGGAGTGTTTACAGTGCTCAGACATTGTCTTCTCAACTTGTTCTGTGCAAGTCACATCTGGTGACAGCACAGGAGCATCTGCTTCAACTGTATGCTGTGTGTAAGAATGTGTGTCTTTGTGTATACATGTTGATTTCTGTGTGTGTGTCCATCTGTGTGACCCTGAGCAGTGCCTGCCACCTGCTTGCTACATGGCTGATTCTCACTGTAATGCTACAGGCAATGGCTGGCAGCCCACATCTGCGTCAAGACTGAAGTTTGATACTGAAGGTATCAAGTGTAGGAAACAGAGGTAGAAGAAGGGTGAAAAAAAATACTTAATGAAACAAAGGTAGACCCAACCACATGAACACAGCTCAGTCCACATATTTCTTTTTTTTTTAAATCAGGTTAGAAAGTATGTGTTGAAAACGTGAAAATGCCTGGACTATATTACAGTATACAGAACTGTGGAGTTAAACCTTACACCTGAACTTTAAAATGAAGTTGTATATGCCTCTGTCTGTTTTGAGTATCCATGTCCTACCTATACAGCTGGGTATAGAGCTGTTCCATTGTGCCAGGGCATTGGGAACGGTTAAACATTCAATAGCACTTGATCCCTCCAGCATGTAACCAGGACTGCACTCAAAGCGGACCACCGCACCGACAGCAAAGTTGTTACCCATACGTCGACCATTCCGGGGCTCAGGGACTGAGCTACACTGGGTGGCACTGGTCCGTGGCACAGCTATGGGCAGAAACCATGATAGGTTATTTTTGACTCAATACCCATCACACATAAAAGGCAGCAATCCATAAGGCTGCTGTGCTTCAAGAACAGGAGCGACACAACCTGGAGTTAAGAGAGAGTTGAACCTCTGGGAAACATTTTTTTTAAAAGTCTTTAAAAATGAACTATTATGTTCATTTCCAGCTCTGCATTTTTATCTCTGGACTCTTCTAGAGTCGCTTTGCAGGATTCACAGTTCAAAATAATCCTCAGTTATCTTATTCTTGATCTTGATCCCGCCTGTCAGTTCCTTGCCCATTAATCAGAATCAAAATACTTTATTAATCCCAGGGGGGAATTGTATAAACTAGTTGTTCTTCTGATTGGCTGGTCCTCACAAACAGAACATTTGAGGAGCAAGGGGCAGAAGCTTCTGCACTCACAGTCAGAGCTGTGTGCCTGCAAAATATACTGTATATGACAGTAGATAAGGAAGAGCATGAGTAATGAGTCCCCTTAAAATCTAAGCTAACTACACAAGATTAATTTTCCACAGAAAAATCTCACCACTTGATCTATTAAAAGTGTCTTTGTCAATGTGATCACAATGTTCAGAATAGACAACACAAAATATGATATTCAGCTCCAATTTTTCCTTGACATTTTTTCAGCTTACTTACAAAAAAAAGCAAAAAATATATTATTTATTCATTAAACTTGCTACAGAGCTGCCACTGCCTTCGGATATCTACAACAAATGTCATTTCTGGTACAGTGCACTGTTTAAGGAAAATAACAATTCAAAAAAACGTCCCTCTTAGGGGAAAAGGAGAACAGGAGAATTTAAGTACAACTTTTTTTCGTGAGAAGACACACTTGCTGCAGATGCACGCACAAGCGCATCACAGTTGGAACAGTGGCTGAAGGTGAATCCTGGCAACATCACTCAGTATGTCATCTATTATGGAGGGGAACAGGGGCTGTTCGAACAGAGGGAATTAAAAAAAAAGAAAAAAGAAAGAAAAACAAGGCTGAAGAATTTGTTTCTGTATGTGTGTGTCTGTGTTGCACACTTACCCTGGTAGACTAGATGGAATCCTCTAGAGCTTGACTGGCCTTTGGAGGTGAAGCGGATCAGGATTTGGTTGGAGGTTGCTAAAGGCAACGACTCACCTGAGATGGAGAAAAGATCAAGGCTTTTAGCAAAGTGCTTCCTTCAGTTTGTTTTAGTGTTGGTTTCCAGTAATGTAATCACCACTGAATGACCAATACTGTTAATTCTCTCATTAATGTGAATCTTGGTGACTATTTTAGGAAGTAATTTTGCATGTCCAGCATGAAAAGTACCAAAAAAAACAAGTGCTAGGGAATCTGCAATGACTGAAGGAAACAGGACATTCTGCAGGTCTCTGGATATAGATATATTTAGAAGTGCTATTCATGTACTGCATTGCAGAAAAGTGAAAAAACACGTGGGTATCTCATCCAAGTGAAATCTTAATGTTTAGTCTAGAGCAGTGCTCAGAGACGTTAGGCTTTCACAGAAAAGCCTATTGGGGTAAAATTATAACATGCTCATAGAAGGCTTCGCACCATCTGTGGCAAATGCAAATGCATGTTGATTATTCAGATTAGGCTAATACTTTGCAGCCACAGAGGAACATGTTTCTCTTACATACCTGTAGGAAAGCCAGAAATATCTGTCAGGTACATTGTGACTAAATGGGAATCTTGATTATTGGCACTGATAGCACTGTGTTAGGATGCAGCTGAGCCTCTGACTGCAGTCTGCCTATATCAAGTAATGTCCTGAAGCTTAAAAGCAGCTCTTGATCAGCGTGTAAGCCCAACTCTCTGTCATGTTCTTGTTTTTCCCAGTTCGTTAATCGTTTCTCTATTCCAGCTGGGCTAATGCAACTCTCATTCCAATTTTTAGTTTACAATAGTTCCCCAGTTAACAATTAATTACTGGAGACTTTGCAGCTGATTTAAAATAGCATAGCATGACTTAAACGCCGTAGGAGCAGCTGCAGGGACCAAACCTCCTGTGACTTTATTTCATGGGCTGCTTATGAAACACAGTCAAATTCAAGGTTGAACTTTTCACCTGCCTATTAAGGCTCTCTCGATTGGAAAGTCCTACTGTGCAACTATACTTTAGTGTAAGCAGGCATTTCAATATCACTGTTCTTTGTGTGTACAGTGTAAAGATTTTGTGTAATTGGAGGTTCAGTATGCCAACATACTTTTTGCTATAATAGCATTCCTCAAAGAAAATGTGATCTATAACAAGGTCTAAAACATTGACTGTGAGTAAAAAATAGAGAAAGAAGAGTTTTTAACTCCTAAAATTGTTGATATGATCTCCTGCGGTCCTCATCAGCTCGTAGTGTAATTACACAAAAAGGAAAACCCCCATGATGTAAACAGTGGGGTGTAAAATTTGTTGACTGACACAAAACATGATACAAAGCGTGATCATCTCTGTCTCTGTCTCTCTGTCTTTCTCTGTGTGGTGCTGACTGGCTTTCTGGTGTGAATCTCATTACTCTGTGTCTGCTTGCTGTCACACTGTAGTGGGAGGCAGACATGCTTAAACTCAGAGGCAACATCTGTCTATGTGTATGTCTTAGTAATTCTATCCTGTGCACTTACAGGTTGTGTGAGAATTTCTGCACCTTTAAATGCAGTGTCCCGAGATAGCTCCAGTGGCAAGGTTTCTTAATGAGTCATCACCATGAATGTTCCAATTCCACGATTGGAGCATGCTGGGTAGGTTATTAGACGGACCCTTGCTGCGTGCCCTCATGGTGACAGTGTTTCATAATTTCTTGTGCAGGGCAGGTATCCATACAGGTAGACCATGCATGTGTCAGCATGTCACCTATTGACACTCTGGCCATTTTCCAGCTCCTAACCATTTTGCCCTTAAAATGATCTTCAACATTTACATAGGAAAGATTGACATGAACAAGTATGACTTTGACTGCAGTGGTCAAATTTTAGTAGTAGTTGTTGCTGTGCACTGATGTACAACGTCGCAGGTTAAGATGGGTGGTAAAGGGTACTGACAGGAGCAGGAAAAAGAGATCATATTTCCCCGACACTGGCTTCTGTTCATTGGCTCCCTGTTAAATCTGGAACTAAATTTAAAATATCTCTTTTCTCATATGAAGTCTTGAATAATCAGGTCCCATCATATTTTGAAGAATGCATAGTATTGTATTTTCCCAATAGAGCATTGTGTTCTCAGAGTGCAGGCTTACATGTGGTTCCTAGAGTTTCTAAAAGTAGAATGACAGGCAGAGCCTTCAGCTTTCAGGCTCCTCTCTCGCGGAACTAGCTCCTTGGTTGGATTTGGGAGACAGACACCCTCTATACTTTTAGGATTAGGCTTCAAACTTTCCTTTTTGATGAAGCTTACAGTTGGGGCTGGATCAGGTGACCCTAAACCATCCCTTAGTTATGCAGTGAGAGGCTTAGGCTGCTGAGCTGAGCATTTCTTCTCCACCCGCCTCTTTTCATCCCCCATGCATTTATCTGCCACTATTGTGTGTCATTAAATTTTGTCGTCTCACTCCCATAGTTTGTTTTTTGGACTTTCCTCTAAATGCTCTACTTTTTTTTCTTTTCTCTTTCCCCTCACCCCAACAGGGGCAGTCAGATGGCTATTCCTGCCTGAAGCTGGTTCTGCTAGATGTCGCTTCCTGTTAAAAAAGGAGTTCTTCCTTCCCACCATTGTGCTTGCTTATAGGGGATCACCTGCTGTTAGGATTTCCTCTCCAATACTGTGGAGTTTTTACCTTACAATATGAAGTGCCTTGAGGTGATTTTTGTTATGAATTGCTACTGTGAGAATAAAACGATTTAAAAATTAAAATGGCAATTCCAGACTAGCAATAAAATTGTTCAAACTTTAACAAACTAGCTAGTCCTGGATCACCGGGAGAGTGATGACTTTTTTCAAATATGTAAAAAAAAAAAAAATCAGCATATAGATAAGTCTTCTTGATTTCTTGAGCCACTCGCTTTTTCCTTTTTGTTTCTTATTCCCACTTTTTATTGTTAAATTATTCCACATTCCCATTCCTCTTGTTTTATTCTGTTTGCCACCACTGCCTTCAATAATTCACAATCACTGGCTTTTCTTTTTGAAAAGAATGATTTACCTCACTAGACATAAAAGAAATGAAAATATACTGTTGAATGCATTACTGAGATCATTTAATGGAATAGACTTTTCAAGGTTTGCATAATTACAGAAAATTGCCTTGTGTTTTCACTCC
>VUQH01015949.1:4185-18687 GCA_015106775.1 Etroplus canarensis | reverse complement strand
TGCATCAGGAGCTTCATGGCATGGGTTTTCATCACCAAGCAGCTGCATGCAGAGCTTACATCACCAAGTGTCAGATGGAGTGGTGTAAAGCACACTGCCACTGGACTCTGGAACAGTAAAAGCATGATTGTGACTGTAGAGTCACAATCATGCTTTTCTATCTGGCAGTGTGATGGACGAGTCTGGCTTTGGTGAATGCCAGGAGAACTTTACCTGGCTGATTGCCTCGTGCCAATTGTAAAGTTTGGTGGAGCAGGAATAATGCTATGCAGTTGTTTTGTCTTAGGCTGGCCTATGCCCCTGAGTTTCAGCAAAGGGAAATCTTAATCATCCATTCTTCCAACTTTGTGGAAACAGCATAACTGTTCCTCAGTGCATGAAGCAAGGTCAGTAAAGGCATGGTTGGATGAGGTTGGTGTGGAAGAACAATAACTTACCACAACCCCATTCAACACTTCTGGAATCAGCTAGAATGGAGATTGTGAGCCAGGCCATCTCATCCAGCATCAGTGTCTGACCTCACAAATGCAGTTGAATGGGCAAAAATTCCCACAGACACACTCCAAAATCTTGTAGAAAGCCTTCCAAGGAGAGTGGAAGCTGTTATAGCTGAAAAGGAGGGGACCAACTCCATATTAATGCCTATGGACTTAGAATGGGATGTACTTAAAGCCCCTGTAGGTCTAATAGCTGTGACCTAATACTTTTATTCATACAGTGTAACAGCCACAGGTGTCTGGTGCTTAATCACAAGAAAGTAAGCAAGTAACAGTTGACCTGGAAATTACTGACCAGTAAATTAACAAGAGAAAACCGGGAGGTTTGTGGATGACCTCATATATGTTTCAAGATGAATACAAACTTTAACACTGGGTCTTTTGCAGCTTTCAGGCTGCAGAGGATCTAATTTGTGTGCAGTTTGTGTAGCTTTTTCTTATTTAAAGAAGATATGGTTACATAATTTTCCTTAAAATCCACTTTGACCTGCACAAATCATCAGGTCTCCTTCTGAATGGAGTTAATTTCCTTTCCAAAATCTAAAATGTATATTAAAAACCTGCACATCTACTAATTGAATCAACTATATTTAATTTTCCTTTGGCTTCAGATAATTCCACCCTCCAAGTTACTGTTAATCATCCCAAACTGCCTACAAGACAACAAGTGCTTTCACCAGTAACAGCTGATGAAGAGAGTGAGCCCATTATATTAAAGAGCAGCTAATAATGTTCAGCATTTCAGTTTCACGGCCACGTTTTAAGCCCTGCAGCAATTCTCCGGCGACATTCAGCCTGCTTTTATTCTCTAAACGTCGCCTGAGTGCTCTGCTCTCCCCGTCTCAGATGTCTGAGATGACTAACTGGTCATTTAGGAAAAACACCCATTAAGAAAACATCGCTACTTCTTCTCCTTTTTCTTCTGTGCTTCCTCCTCTCCTCCATCCTGCTCTCTCCATTTTAATAATTCCATTTTTTTTTAGGTGATTAGCAATTGTCTCTGCACCAAATCGCTCTGTCATTCGATAATCCGGACTGTAGGCTATTGAGGGGAATTTGCATCGCCGTTTTAAATATCTGTATATGCACGTCGGGGTTTTAATGTCAATCATAACCTTATTAACGCAGAGCTCAGAGCTAGGGAGATCGCCATGAGTGACAACGGTTTACATTCGTTAAAACCCAGAAAAGTCAACGTGTCCGACCTGCTGAGCGAGCATGTAACCTGTTCAGGCGTTCAGCTGCGTGTGTTTATACACTGCAGGGCTGTCGTGTGTGATTATGCATGTCTAATGTTTGCTTGTTGTACTTGTTTAAAGTGTCACGGCTGGTTTACGGCAGCATCTAACATCATCCTCAAACACCTTCTGTCATTTTGTTTTGTTCTGCAGGAAGCAGCAGAGGTGACAGAGATGGAGTGAACGTAAGTTGATTGATAGTTGAAGTCATCTATAATCATATTGTAATGCCTTTCTGATACTGGGGGAATGTAGTTAAAGCAGAACAACCTGGGGAAACAAGAAAAACTAAATTCAGCTACACAAAAATGTGCAGAGAAACACTTTTAACAGTTTCCCTTTTAAGCTTTTATAATTATCATTAACACTATTATGAACTATCATGCTTTTATAAGCAGTTATAAGGACATTTGAGTGTTTATTAATGTAAAATATTTGTCAGTAATCACCTTTTCTTCTATTAAGATACATTAACAGTCTCTTCATGCATTCAGTGTGTTTTAAAGCTGTCACAATATCACAATAAAAATCATTATACTGATGTCATTGTGACATCTATTAAAATTTCAGTGAAATAATAATACAATAAGGCTTTCTGTTAGCTTGATCTATACTTTATTAAATAGTATTCTGACTTTTTTGGAAGATAACTAAACCAGTAACTCAGTAACTATAACTGTACAAAAGTGTACAAATAGAGTAATTGCACACTTCTGATTTTTATTATACACTGTATTAACAAAGTATTGGGTCCCCCCCTTTGCAGCTATAACAGCTTACACTCTTCTGGGTAAGCTTTCTACAAGATTTTGGAGTGTGTCTGAGGATTTTTTGCCCATTCATCCAGAAGAGTGTTTGAAAGGTCAGACGCTGATGTTAGGCGAGAGGGCCTGGCTTGCTATCTTCATTCTAGTTGATCCCAAAGGTGTTGAATGGGGTTGAGGTCAGGGTTCTGGTCAAGCCAATCAAGTTCTTCCACACCAAAGTCATCCAACCATGCCTTTATTGACCTTGCTTTGTCCACTGGGCCATAATCATGCTGGAACAGAAGAGGGCCTTCCCCAAACTGTTCCCACAAAGTTGGAAGCAAAGAATTCCAAAATGTATTAGTAACCTGGAGCATTAAGATTTACCTCCACTGGAATGGAGCCCAGGCCAAGCCTAGAAAAATGGCCCAATAGCATTATCCCCACCTAACTTTATGAAAATTTATTTTATAAATGAAATGCCTAAATTCAGTGATTGAGTGGTGTGACCCAATACTTTTGACCTTATAGTGTATGTGCATTATTGGCACGATATCATTTCATTTTTAAAAACGATAGTTATTGTAACACCTCTACATCTATATAGTTATATGGAGTCCAGTACAGCTGTTCTGCTCTAAATCCAACCTGTACAAAGTCTATCGTATTAAGTTTTTGTTGACTTTCCTGGGTTATTTTCAGTTTCTTATTTCTATTTACATATATTGGGAGAAAAATATTAGAGACTCATCTGAATATGATGCTGTTAGTGATCAGGTGTTTCCACCGCCGCATGTACCGAGACAGTGTACGACATTTCAGTTGTGTCAAGTTCATTAAAGTGAACAACAAAAAAGTGTGTCTCACTGCTGAGATGTGGATGCATTAGCAGAGAGAACAGCAGCTGAATGCACGAGGGAATACACAAGTGTGCAAAGACCATCACATAAGACTGTAAAACAAACTTTAGCTTGCATTTATGCAGAGAAGAAGTGGGGGAAATTGCATCCAAATTAAATCCATTTCTGTGTTTAGCTTTTAAGTCAGATGTGAGACCATCTCTCAGTATCAGTACACAGGAGTGCCTTATAAATTGGTCACTGAATGTTAATTGTCTTTTATTACCTGAACACTATTGCTTCCTCTTAAATCTAATTGCAGCTACTTTATAAAAATGTAGATATACTGCTTATGACAGTAAAATGGGGGTTAAAATGTCATCATTTTTTATTAGGCTTTTTCCTATAGTTGTATATTTCTAAATCTTTAGTTACGGAATCCCACAAAATCAGCTCACAGGCTCATAAAATGTGATGAAGAGTAAACAACACATTCTGTGTGTGTACATGTAATAAAGAGCAGGGTCAACTGCTATACTGCACTATAGTTGGAGAATATTGCAATTAAGCATCTTTAGGATAGTTTGGTGTACTGCTGTTAGAAGCTGGGATGATGAACCAGTTAACTGATTATAGATAAGAAAGATATCATTTTAAATATGTATATATGCTGCTTATTTTTTTTAAAAAATGGTAGGTGTTTTTAAGTGTTGATTGGACAAAACAAGCAATTTAAGGAGCCCCTTTGCACTTTACAGTTAATTGCTCAGCAGATTAATAAATAATAAGACAGTACTAATCCAGATATGACTATAGTTTAATATATTGTCTTTATATTTATATATTATTTTGATTTATTGAGGATAATCTTTGTGTTTCTTTCTCAGGATGACAGCGATGACCCCGGGATGCTTCATGTGGTTCATTTAGGGATGGTTTAAAAAGACAAACGAACATCAGATAAGGCTTTATTAATCCCAAAGGGAGACTGGAGAAACAGATCTCACCAATAACAAGCTCCTGGAAATGCACAGTAGTTACTTACCTGAAATGTAATCTGTAAAAAAGATCTGAAAGCCTTATTGTTTATACTCACACATGGACAACTGTTTATTTTTTATACCTTTCGTAGTATATATGTGTGAATTTCAGCCATGTCAAAAACACTGAATTCGGGTTATTTTCTGTCTTTTTGAAGTCTAAACAAAATGAACCTCTAAAGGAAGCAGTTACCTGCTTCCTCATTTAAAACATGACAGAAAATATTTAAAACCTTTCCATTAATCATCCTGAAAAAATAAAGACTGCCATTATACACCCATCACATTGATACTGGATGTTCCAGGCTCCCTCTGCATGTGTGTGTGTGTGTGTGCCGAGGAAATGTGTGTGTTTGTGTGTGTGTGTGTTGGCCGAGATTACGGGCCACAGTTTTATTCATGAACGGGAGCCAACCAGCGACTTTAAAGCATCGCGCGGAGCCCCTTTCCTGAACAGCAGCCATAGCCGTGTCAGAGCTGTCGACGCGCTGCGCTCACCGACTAATCTGACAGCGCCGCGCGAGCCCTAATCCCTCACTGTATCGTAATCTATTTACTTTGCATTCTAAGAGGATTTCCACCAAAAAATATACAAGAAGCGATGTTGGAAATGGACAGAAGATCAGCGAGGATGCTTTTCTGCTCCTTTTTTTTTTGTTTTGTTAGCTTTAAAAAATCATTGTATGTTTTTCGGGGAGTCAATCCCCTGCGAAAGGGATGGGTAAAAGGAATTACATTTCTGACTGATACTAATACTTCTCTTATGTAAACATCAAAATGTTATATTTCTCTTCTGATGATACAGTCACACTGCAGAGGCAGCTGGAGATAAGTGGCATCTGTCGTTGCCTTTAGTGCATCTCTTGACACGTTTATAATTTACAAACCAAGGCTGCATTATCTCCTGATTGTTCAACTTGACAGCTTGAATAAAAGCTGCAAAATTGCTTAACAGACAAGCATGGGTCCCTCCCATCCCTCTGATGGCCTACACAGTCGCCTTTTTGACATGCAAACAGTGAAATCTCATAATACAAATGAAATTTCATAATACAGAAAACAAAGTAGGAGACCAAATGCTCTCCTCACTTACCCTTTAAGCAATTATGTCAGCTTTGTGAAATCCTAAATAGTTATGCTTCATTTAAAATGTGGCCAGCAGCTTTTATTTATGAAACACCGCCTCACGCTCCAATCTTTGCCATCCGAGATGACTTGCAGAGATAGGCTTATTAGTGGTATTAACATACTGCGCGGCGTGCTGGAGCTGTGAAACGGCCTTGTTAACATTTGGAAATGAATCAAGCCTCCAGCACTTGCTATTATCCAGGTTATCTGCCTCTTTTTTCCTCTCCTCTGTGCAACAGCTGTGCAGTGTTTCTGCACTGCGTCTAATGATGGCCCTGATTGGACTGATATGGTTTCCCCTCAGGAGGAGGTTTGTATGATTTATAGGTTTGTTTCTGATCTCCACAAGACAAATCCCTAAAATATTATAGACAAATATGTCAGGACCATTAAAGACATCAAAGAGACAAATTTACTTACAGCTGAGAGTTTTTAGAAAGGAGAAATTCCCTGAGAAAAATACCGAATGGTGTTGAGTTTCTCTTAGTTGTTGGTTCTCAGGTGATTGAGATGCAGTCTGCTTGAGGATCACACTACAATTGTTTCATCAAGAAAAGTGCTTCATTATAGTTCAGTGCTGAAAAAGCCTCTGAGACAAGAAGCATTATATCTTGATACTCTGATTACAGCAGCCTGTATTTTTTGTTAGCGAAACAAGAGGACTTAGACTGAAGTATGAATAAATTATATATTCATTGTCCAACATGTCCTGTTGTAGTTTCTGGAAAACTGGGACCTCTTCTAACAGCAAAGAAACACAAACTATTTTCAGAAAATCTGGGATACTTTCTAACATGCAATAAAAACAAAATTCTTCAAATTCACACAAACTTTTATTTAACAGAAAAAATTACAATGAAAAGAGTTTCAGTAGTTTTATTGACCAACTTAATTGTATTTTGTAAATATACAGAAATGTAGAAATTGATCACTGCAACACACTCAACAGAAGTTGAGACAGACGCATGTTTACCATTGTGTTGCATCACCTTTCCTTTAAGTGGCACTTTTTAATTGTTTTGGAACTGAGGATACTAATTGTTGTAGTTTTGCAATTGGAAATTTTGTCCATTCTTGCTTAATATCACACTTCAACTGCTCAGTAGTCCATGATCCATTGTCTGATTCTCCTCTTCATGATGAGCCATACATGTTCAACAGAAGAGATCTGAACTAGCAGCAGAACAGCCAAGCACACACACACAGTGTCTGGCGCCTAGCTGTTGTAGTCTGTGCAAATGTGGTCTGGCATTGTCCTGCTGAAATAAGCATGGGCGTCCTGGGAAGAGGTTTCACCTTGATGGCAGCATATATCGCTCTAAAATCCTAATATATGCTTGAGAGTCAATGGTACCTTCACATACATGCAACTCACCCATGCCGTGGGCACTGATGCGTCCCCATACCATCATAGATGCTGGCTTTTGCATATTTTGCTGATAGCAGTCTGGATGGTCATTTTTCTCTTTGTCACAAAGAACTTGATGCCCTTTTCTGACCACAGGACACAGTTCCACAGTCTTGAGATGAGCTCAGGCCCAGAGAGCTCAGTGGTGTTTCTGCAAGGAGTGGATGCATTGCTTCCTTGTTGGGCAATACAGTTTCAGGTTACATTTCTGGATGCCGTGACAGAGTTTGTTGAGTGGCAGTGGTTTTCAGAAGCACTCCTGAGCCCAGGTGGCTATATTTGTCATAGTATCATGATGGTTCCTCAGGCAGTGTTGCCTGAGGGCTCGAAGATCACACACATTCAGCAGTGGTTTTTGACCTTACCTTTTTTGGACAAAGCTGTCTCCAAATTCTCTGACTCTCTTCACGGTATTATACACTGTAGATGTTTAAAGACCTGAATTCTCTCTCAAAGGGGTACAACGGGGTGGGCCATGACCCAACCTTGCTCACAGAGACTGAGCCTTTGATGGAGGCTACTTTTATACCCAATCGTGATATCTCACCTGCCAGTTGGCTTAAAGTGGAGTCTTCTAAGCCAGTGTTACCTGAATATTCAGTGCACTTATTAATCTTATTTTAAACCTGTCCCAACTTTTGAGTGTACTGCAGCCATTAAATTCTACATTTGTGTATAGAAACAATAAAATTAAGCTGGTTAATAGAACTATTGAAACTCTTTTCTTTGTACTTTAGTCAGGTAAATGAAGGTTCACGTGAAATAACAATTGCATTTTTTTGTTTTTGTTGGATTTTGGAAAATATCACAACTTTTCTTGAAATGGGGTTTGCACATGTGTAATAGTTTTATCCAGTTGACTTTGACTAATTTTATAAGAATTTCCCAAGAAGTCTGCTGGGTACTGTTCTTCTGTTTTAAACCAGCTCTGCAAAACATAATTAACAATAGATTTTTATCTACTCTGTGATTGTTATTGACTCTTTTAAAGCAAATTTACTGTGAAAATGCCCAAAAGATCTATCAGGGTTTGTCTTATTGTGATTTTATTAGCCCAACTCCCTCTAAGGCTCTATATGTAAATAACTTATCTATACTTATCTATACTGTCTCTAAATGATTTTTAGACAACTCATATAGATACATATTTGTTCACGCATAATCCTTGTAATTTTATTTCTTTGGCTAAATCTGCAAATATAAACAAACATTATCCATTGTTGTTTACTCTCTCCATTGCTAGTTTATAAGAGTTTTTTTTTTTTGGTTTTTTTTTTTAGACAGAAGAACACCTGTGATCAACTCTGAGGTTAAAGGTCATATTTCTATTACAGTGTTAGATCATTTTGTGCGTTTCTGCCCCTGCCCTCTGTTTGTGCAGAAAGATTTGTCACTAATTGGAAAAAAGGAAATGTGGAAAAACTGTCAGACAGCAGTGTGTTGACACACGGAGACAACGTCCTCTGTGGGGAAGCACTAAAGCCTGCAGGCCCACAAGCCTCCATTAAGCCCTCCCAAGTCTGGTGGACTGCAGGGAGAAGACAAGTCCTGACTTGGGAGGATGGGTCTGCTGCATCCTTTCCAGGTGAGATAATGCAAGGCTTCTTCAGATACCACTCTAATCCATCCCTCTGCACTGTGACGCAGCTGATTGATAAGGAAGGAGACCAGGAAGTGAGGCTTCATCAGAAAAAGCAAAAGTCAGATATGAGGGAGTCATCCTCTGCAGAAATCAAAGAGACCTGCATTCACCAATCCAGTCTTGCCTGATCAGCCACCTCCGAGGAGGAGAAGGATGGAAGTGTGTGACTGCTTGGCTGATCTCAGAGTAGCAGAAAAGCCACTTATTGTCAATGGTAGCAGGACTTCAGTGGAGTTTGATTCACTGATTGCCTCATTTAGACACTTGAGGAATCTGTTGCCAAAGTTTTCTCTTTGTCAAAAGGTGTTTGCAATTAGCATAACACAAATAAACTAACAGCACTGTTGCAGGAGTGGCAAAGCCAATGTGAGCAAACATCTTAAAAATTCCACAGCACTTCATTGAGCATTTGTTAACAGGTATTCATGGTCCCTACAGACAGTGTAGTAGTTTACACTTTTGCTTATAATTGAAAGGTCTCTGGTTTGATTGCCATGGAGAGATGCGTCAGGAAAGGAGTCTGGTGTAAAATCTCTGCCAAATTACCGATGTGGATTGATTTGCAGTAGTGACCCTTCAGGGAAAATACGAGGGAGCTGTCAAAAGTGCATATGGATGGTCCCCAGAGAATGAATCCTTCCAATCTTACCTTTACTGCCACAATGAGGATTTAAATGTTCTGATAAATATTGAATCGACTGCCTTGAAATTTGGTTCACGGTGCCTTTCAGGAGAAACTCTGGTGCTGTTCCAAAACCGAATGCCTCAAAAGTAACCAGGTAGCACTTGAGGAGAAGGTTAATAAATCTCAATTTCACAGATTTATTCCTGCCAATGTCAGCAAACATGCTAACGGTTCAGCCTTATGGCCTTCAGCATCTGAAGTACTACATTTTTTATTTGTGGGTGTTCAACAATGGAGATTCATTGCTTTGTTTTAGCAGCACAGATGAGTAAACAGGGCAACCTTTTCAGCAACTGGACTAACTTTGGTGCTGTGATTGGTGATAATTTCACTTGGTTTTTAACAGCTGGTTGTCCTCCCAGACTCTCAGATGCTGCTGCTGCTGCTTTTCAGAAGTGGCAGCAATATTTGAAACCTGCGATGTAACAGTTCTGTTTTGAAGAATGGTATTCTCAAGATTGAAGCCCACGTAAGGACCTAGGAGACCTGACAGTGGCGTAAATAAAGTTTTGTTTTTTGTTTTTTTACCAAGAAGCCACAGTTCTTATCTTTGAGTTTTGCACTTTATTTTAACTCACTTGTTTCAACTTTATTTGCTAGTTATGTTTTTAGGTTTGGAAAAGATTGTGTTTATGTTAAAAGTATGCCCCATTACACCATTATACTGCTGGTTGAAACATGATGCTTAAGACTACTTAGTGCTTTTAAGTGTGACACCGTGAGGAGCTGGGAGTGACACCAAAGGACATCTCGTGCATTTCTGTAATGCCAGCAGAGAAAATCACCATACAGTTGCTGGAGTGGTTTTGGAAACCCACAAATATTTGCTCCTACGGCCCAAAGAGAGGACAGGGTCTACAACCAATAACTGGAATCAATTTCAAAACTTACCAGGAAGTCCTACAGTTTTCTTTGATTGTCTCAAAGCCTATTTGTTTCCATATACAAGTGAAGTTTAACCATACATCTCCAGCTGCCCTCAAATGGCCACTATAAGCTTATCCATTCTGATCATTGGTGATAATCCACAGACTTGTGGCATTTATTCACTCTTAAGGTGTTGTCTTTTAAATGATTTAAGAGCTTAAACTTGATATTAATTAAAAACTTGTTTACAGAAAGATCAGACATGGTAAAAAAAAAAATACCAGCTCTATGCTGATTGTTAAATTAAGCATAGAGCTGATTGATGGATTCAAACCAAGAACCTTCTTACTGTGAGGCAACAGCATTGACCACCACGACGTTGTGCTGCCTGTTTTAAATGTCATGCTCACACTTCAATAGATACAACAGGAGCAAACTGGGTTTCAGTGTTGCCCAAAGACAGTTTGGCTTGTGGACCGGAGGAGCCAGGTATCAAGCCTTCAGCCTTCTGATTAGAGAACGACCCGCTCTACCTCCTTGAACCACTGCTGCTCCCACTTTAGACTACAGCTGGCTATAATGAAAGTTGTTTACAAATGAATACAATAATTCAACTTGGCTTACAGTGTTTGCATGTAAATGCACATTTTTAAGCCACAGAAAATTTTTTTAAGTTTTCATACAAATTTAAACAAAGCTGTCAGGTTTAGACGCAGAAACAAATCATCCAAACACAAACCAGTCACAGGTGTTGGTGTCTTGCTGGTTGGAAACTGAGAATCCCCAACAAAGTGACCAGAGCTGTCTAGCTGCCCTAAAAAGAGGTGACCAAATCTCCCGGCACACTTCAGGATCAGGTAACCCTGTAGTCAGAAAAGGCACTGCTGAACTCAGTGTACAAATTGTTCCAACTAAACCTATAGCACCCAAACCTAAGAGGAGTTGTAAGTGCCATGTGCCATAGGGGTGACTAAGCTGCTTCACTCCACGAGCTCGGTTGCGCTGGCTGCCTGGACTCAACTGTGAAATCCCCAATGGTACACTCAGCTTCTTTGAGTTTGGATGACGGGCTCGAGAGGTCATTGGTGGCTCCATTGGTTCTTCAGACCAGAAAACATTTCAGAATTACAAAAATCTACCACAGCTACCAGTTTTCTATGCCCAGACCTGATGTGCAGCTAAAGAATTTAAAAGCAGGAAACTGAGGCCTTGCTTGACAAAGCGCAGAAACCTGAGATGGTGGCCCAGACTACTCCCATGTTGGTGTACAGTTGACCCCGGATCAACCTCTCAGGTAAATATAATCCTCCTGTGTATCACCCTTCACTCCTCATACCAGCCTGTGAACACACCAGGATGCCAAGGTCTGGCGACAGTCGTCAGCCAATGAAAGACGAGCGCAAGTGCTGTTTTTTTCCTGTCCTGCATGGAAACGGAAGACAAGAAAACAGTCCCAGCATGCAGGCTGCTATCAGTGCATCTGCTGGGCCTTTCGGATCTCTTTCCGTCTTGCACGCACACACACACGCATTTATCGAGGCCCGTGAGGTCTCGCAAACCAAATACTGGAGGATCAGTCCGGTTTCTGTCTTTATCTTTTCTGTCTGTCTCTCTCGCTTTCACTTTCCTAGATACAAATCTCAAGCCACTCATGCAAGAATGGTCCAGCACAGTTCCAGTTCATTTCCTGGACAAAGTGTGAACAAAGTGTCAACAGTTTCTAGTCCACCCACATTCAGACACCTTCGATGCAGGAGACGAGAGGCCAAAAGGTCAAAAGGCTGACAACAGGGGACGATGTGGTGCGATCGATTGTTTCGCTGAACAGAATATGAAGGTGTCAGACTCTCAAGTCAGATTAAAACAAACATCAAAAAAGTAGTTCCTATTTAGCCAGTAAATTATCAGATATGGTAGTCCTTTACATACATATATATATATATATATATATCTGTGGGTTATTCTTTTAACCATAGGGTAACTTCCAGAAGTTAACATATATGGCTCTTCAATGGGAGTCAACATTTTAGAGGAATGAAATCACACGTCAAGTCAGGTGAAAGAACAGATTTTTTTTTTTTTTTTTAAGTATGTATAGTTTTGGTTGTCAGTTATGTTGATTAAAACAGTGTCTTCAAACCACCTCCATGCCTGTGTTTGCTGAAAATCCTCAAAGAATACCAAACTGATTGCAAAACATGAACAAGAGGAGAAAGAGAGACCGTCTGACTGCATGACATCGTCACATAAACCTTTTGGAAGGTGGTTTTGGTTCTCGCTCCTTCTTCATTGGTGGAGTTGGTTGAAGCTCAGGTCGGGAAACACTTCATGAGCACGTTTAGCGTTTCTGCTTCAGTTTTCTGCAGGTTATTGGCGTGAAACCTGAAACCGAGGCAACAAATGTACAAGGATGAAACATCTTTAAATCTTGTCTGTTTTAAGTGTTTCTAGTTTCTTTTTAGATTCTTTTGACTTATTACCAAGTTAATGTTATTTTTATGTTGTGTTCAGCTCTGTCAGTTAATTTAAAAGTTAGATGTGGTTGATTCAAGGCATTTTAAGACATTTAAATCATTTCAGCACTACTTCCTGTATAAAAGGGGGACGTGAAAGAGTATATCAATGGCATTTTGACTGATTTTAAATTCACTGTTAGTGTACCAAGGGAGCATTACAAAAATGGCATGTCTAACTGTGTACTTTATTAATATTTCAATCTGCCTGTGTTTAATAGTCTTTTACAACAAACTGCATAGAAAAATCTATCTCAAACCTTCCTGTGTGTCATAGATCACCAAAAAAAAATCTCAGTGCAGGGGACCGGAAACATAATCCAAATAAAACAGCATCATTTTATTTGACCCTCTCTCTTCTAAACATTTAATTCTTTACATTTTTATCACATACAAGGGTGAATTTAAATATCAACACAAATGTGTTGTTTTTGCCAAACTGCATTTCAAGGCATCTCTGTGGAATTTTGGAGGCTATAATCTTTTTTCTGTGTCTGATTTAACCTCCAAAATAAACCCGCAAACAGCTAAAGCAGCAAATATTCACAAATCAGAATAAAAATTAATTTTTGTGGCGTTTGAAGACTTTTTTTCCCCCCACAGGACATCCTTTGTTGTCAGTTTCTTAGTTTAAAAAAAAAAAAAGACTGTTGTGCGGCAGCTGTCAGCCTACAAAATCACATTTTTTGCGCCGTTTTCTTCCTGCGTGCGGAGAAGCGTGCGCAGAATTAAATGCAGTTGCGGGAATATTTTTTTTTTTTTGCATCAAATCCCAGATTTTAATCCCCGTGTGGTTCGAGTGGAGTCAGATTAAAAATCCGTTTTATGCTCTGAATCCTGCTCAGCTGTTCAGTGGGTGAACTCGGGTCCTGCAGGACAGACGTCTCCGCTGGCTCAGAGGACACCCCGGGAGGACGGATCGCAGCTGCCTCATGAGACCTGTGGCTCCCTCGGACTCCCTCACGCAGCCGCAAATGTTTGTCTGATGCAAATCCGAACAAATCCGCCGCTCGCTGCGCTGTTTGCGCGTCTTGGCGCAAACACGTTTAATGTCCCGGTCGGCAGATATTTATTTATTCAGCTGCTGCGAGACGCGTTTGCATAAAGAGAGGAAGACAGAGAGGAGCAGCCACAGGCGGGGAGGAACCCGCAATATGTATCGATCAGTCTGATTGATCGAGGCGTCACTTTTAGAGGCCGGAAAGGCGCAAAACGACCCAGATGTTTGTTTTTTTTTAAATTTAAGATAATAAAAGTAGTGGTCACAACTTGAACCATGTCTGGCTTGTAATCTTTCAAACCAAAAAATAACCCGCAGCGAGGAGCGCCCACATTTGCAGATTTTCTCCTCAAATGTAAAACTTCCGCTCCTTTTCTAACCCTTTGTGACGACACAGTGTTTAAAGTTTTTGTTTTTTTTTTCCCCAGACGGAAAGAGCGAAACATTCACCACGTGAGATCCCATTAATAATAACAATAATAAAAATAAACCGACTTCATTAGCGCGGAAAAAGTGCGCACGCCCTGTTTTGCGCAAGGATGAGAGTTTAATTGGCGCAAATAATGAGCGTGAAGCTCCGCTGTGTGAGCGGCCTTCACTGCCTTTAAAAAAAACGCGTCCAAAACAACCTTGCCAAAGAGCTGACGGGATGTTTCACCCCCCCTCTTTCCTCTTATATTGCCCGCAAGCAGAAACACATTAAACACACACACACACACACACACTTACATGTGACCCCCTAACCTGGCCCCACCTACATAATTACCGCATCAGAGGCAGTGAAATTCCTGCAGGATATTTTGGAGAAACCAACGCAGGGCGCAGGAGTAATTATCACGCCATTACAGCGCTGCGTTCAATTACGCCTCGATCAGCTGTCTCCCGGCCCGCTTATTTGG
>VUQH01015948.1:67858-140095 GCA_015106775.1 Etroplus canarensis | reverse complement strand
TGTGTGTATGTGTGTGAGTGTGTGTTTGTGTGTGAGTGTGTATGTGTGAGAGTGTGTATGTGTGTGTGTGAGTGTGAGTGTTTGTATGTGTATGTGTGTGAGTGTGTGTGAGTGTGAGTGTGTGTGTGTGTGTGTGTGTGTGTGTGTATAGGTGTGTGTGTATGTGTGTGTAGGTGTGTGTATGTGTGTGTGCGTGTATGTGTATGCGTGTGTATGTGTGTGTGTGTATGTGTGTGTGTGAGTGTGTGTGTGTGTGTGTGTGTGTGTGTGTGTGTGTGTGTGTATGTGTGTGTGTGTGTGTGTGTGTGAGTGTGTTTGTGTGTGTGTGTGCGTGTATGTGTGTGAGTGTGTGTTTGTGTATGTGTGAGAGTGTGTATGTGTGTGTGAGTGTGAGTGTTTGTATGTGTGTGTGTGTGTGTGTGTGTGTGTGTGTGTGTGTGTGTGTGTGTGTGTGTGTGTGTGTGTGTGTGTGTGTGTGTGTGTGTGTGTGTGTGTGTGTGTGTGTGTGTGTGTGTGTATGCGCGTGTGTGCATATTAGATGTTTACAGCTAAGGCAGACGATGCTCCAGTAGCATCACATGCCCATCATCTTGGCACTGATAGTTTGACCATTGACAGCACTTTGTTCTGTTGGCAAAAAGATAGGGAGAAAGACAGACAGGTAGACAGACATGCTGACAGCATATGGCGCAAGACAGGAGACCTGTGGACCCATGTGGTAGTTGCAAAAACACTTATTCCAAACTCTCTCTCTCTCTCGCTCTCTCTCTCTCTCTCTCTCTCTCTCTCTCTCCTTCCCCTTCCCTTGGCATATGTTGTGTGTGGTTGGCTGTGCGCCACATGCCGATCCGATGCCCTCGGCACTGCCGGGGCTCCGTGCCACCTGTGCCACTCTCTCCCACCGCAGCTCTCCAGCTACCCATACACACACTCACACGCACACCAAAAGACTAGCTCTCAGTTTGCACCTGTGTCCGTGGGGGAGAATTTTAGTCAGGGAAACACAGACATCATATTGTCCTCTTAGTGAGTTTGTTGGCCTATCTGATGGATTTTTTTGACACAACCTTACCTTAAAGGATCCCAGATGAGAAAGATTTTTATACTGAATACTTACGTTTTATTCAAAAGTGACACTGACTTGGATTTTAGACATGAAATAAAGCTTGAAAGATTAGAACATCCCCTGTTCGTTGGGTTTTTACTTCACATTAATTTCTACTTTACATTTTAAAAATGATGGAATTCAACCACATTTATCCTTGTCTGAAATGAAACAATGCAAACAAGATGCTGATGATGTTTTATGTTAATTGCAACTGCAAATTTACACAATATGCAATAGCATATTATATGAAGTTTAATTGCCTTGACTTTAGTAGAAAATGAGCAGCATGTCTAATTCACCACTGGATCGGCAGTGTTAGCTAATAACATGGAATACTGTTTTAAGTATAAATACATTAGGCTAATATTACTATGCATCACTATGCATAGTAATGCATAGTAATATTAGCTCCAAATTATACAGAGGCTGTATGCAAATTTGAATAATAATAATAACAATATTTTAAGTACCTTTTTGTAACTATGCACTATACTTTAGTTGCTTTAAAATACTTTGTACTGCAGCTAAAACTGTTATGCCTTTATATTACTTTATTTTTGAAAGCTATATCAGTTTTTTAATTACATTTTCCTCTTAATGAAAAAATGTGTTAAACCTAACTGTGTTTCACAACCCTGCTGGTCTTCTGCTATTATAGCAGTGCAAAGTTAAAGTAGATGTGGCATGTGTTGCTGTGTGCATATGGGTAACTGCATGCATTGTAAATTACCCACTGTAAGCCCATTATTATCCATGCTCAGTCAATTCTAGTTTGTTTATGAACAAATGAATGACTCCACTGAAAAGAACATAATTAACATCAGTTATTTCTGGCAGCAGTGGGGATTGGGAAAACCAACTGGTATTTCAGGGTGTGAGTTTGTGTGTCAGTCCAGATGTTCTGCCAACAGTACAGTGAGAGAGGGCTGTCAGATTATCAAGGATTTGCCACTCACATATCCACACAGTTATGCACACACAGATATATTGACACAAGCACACAGGGTGAAAGGCTGAAATATAATGCTAGTTCCTACCAGGTAAGGTTTATCCACTCATACAAAAATACTGTGAATGGAAATATCTTTTGTCCACTCAAATTGTTTTAATGTGCATTAAATTTTGGCTTAGAAATATAGTTTGCTTGGGGACGAGGCTAACCCTAGAGAGATTCATAAAGATTTTAGAGCATATTTCTGTCTGTGTGGTGGCGTTTGTGTATATGGTTGGATAGACGGGTATCCCTCATGCTGTGGGGACCTAAATCTGTCACTTGTCTAAATCATCACGTCTTTCCTGTCCAGACAAGTAGTAGTTATGGTTAAGGTTAGAGTCTCTAGGAAAAAAAATTTAAGTCAACACAGTGTCCTCTGAAATTATGGAAACGCAACTGTGTGTGTGTGTGTGTGTGTGTGTGTGTGTGTGTGTGTGTGTGTGCGCGCGCGCATGTGTGAGAGAGAACTAGAAAGATAAATAAATGGAAAGAAGGAGATAAAACAACAAGGCTGCAGGTTATGTGCAAACTGGGCAGCCAAACAAAAAGAGGAACAAAAAGACTGTTATCTACAAGCGATGCAGTCTGTGAGACACGCACACATTCACATGTACACAATATAACTCCAGGCTACACTTTTGTTCAATCACTGTGTCGTCACACAGCAGCCATGTAGTGGTTTTTTCAGCGCAAACGTGATTCATCTGGCCACCCTCAAGCATCCACACAGAGTAAGCGAAATACAAAATACTGTTATTAAAATCTACCTCATCTTCACTGTGAACAAGACATGATGTTCCCTGCTATTTTGTCATCATCTGTCAACCCCATGCTGTAAGCAGTGAATGCTCCAGATAAATCCAAACTAATCCCTAAAATTATCAGGTCATCTTCCCCAGCTGACCAACACACACACAGGCACATATTTCTAGCCAGGTTAGCTAGTTAGGCGGGAGGTAATACACCTGACCCCACTCTGTTGTTTCCCAGGCTGTGCCATGCCAAGACTGAAGGATACTGCTGTATACACGCTTAAACACACACACAGGTTTACTCCCTCTCAGATTTATTCAAAATCTAACAAACTGGTTTGGCTAGCCTGGCACTAACACACCTGACACACACACACACACACACCGAAACACACTCAGGTGTCCATGAGGTATTCTCAGTTGACTGGAGGAACCTATGGAGAGTACATTGGATCAGCTGTTAGGTGAGGAGACTGAACATAAGATGGACTCGAGCCAGGCTGAATGAAGGCCGAAAGGTAAACAAGTTAGTAAGAGACACATAATTTCAAACAGAGTTAAAATGCCCATGACCAAACACTTTCTAATTGAGGTCATTGCTAACCTTATCAATTTGATGCTGACTTTTCAAATGTGCTGCCAATTGCAGAGACATAGCAAAAAAAAAAAAAAACACAGACAAAAAAACCCATCCCGGATCAATTTTCGAGCACTGAAAATATGTTTATTTCTAATGTCAGTGTCACACCTTGACGATTTAACAAGCATATGCCAATGCAGGAAAAAAGCTGCAAATACGCCAGCAAATGTCAATTAAGTTCTAGGTAAGTTTTGTATAAGTTAAGAGCATGCTGAAGCATGCCGGTATACATTGTAGTACGGTGAGGTCGCTGGAAAATTTTGAGCATGCACAAAATCTCTGACATTTGTCAGCATATGGTTCATACGTCCCACATATGCGGACCACATGTTGCAGGAACTTTAAGCATACAGAGACTCACATTATTCATATGTCAATATATGTGGAGATAATGTCAAGCATACCCAAAAAGTATTAATAACCTATGAGTAACATGTTTTTAACATATGTGTAACATATATCAAACTTACCTCCAAGAGATATTGAATTTTGTAAACACATTTGACGTGATCCATTTGTGCTGAACATGTTTCTAACACACAGCTGCCAATTAATTGCATCTGTGGTGCTTTTAAGGGGAGTGGTATAAATGGACTTCAAGTTGTGAATGCCGGCAGTACACTAGCATTCGTTGGTATTGCGTTAAATATATGTTAGCAGTACATTGTGTATACATCCATTTAACATCACCATTCTGCATATGTCAGTGTTTTAGAGGAATTTGGATGCGCTGGCATAAGCTTGTTAAATTGTCACGGTGTGACAGGGCCCTAAATGATGCTGCATGAAATTATTATTATCATAGAATAAAGAGAAGAAACCTTTCTTAGTTCTTGAGCAAGGGCTATTCCAGCATTAGATATTCAGGAGACTCTGCCCCCACCAGAATATTGTGCATATGCTGACTTGCAATTAATAAATGTACTTTTGGCTGCTGCCTTGTATTCTCTCAAAGGGTTCACCAGAGCAGATTAATCCACACTGGTAATTTGGCAGCAGTTTTATGCTGGATGTCCTTCCTGATGCCACCCTCCATGGTGAGAGGGGCTTGTGTCCCCACCTGGAATCTAACCAAGGACCTTTCACTTGTAAGGCGCACGTGTAAACCACTACACTATGGGGATGCTTACTGCATTAATAAAAAAAATAATAATAGTGTTTATTTAATTACTTTTAATGAAGTGAATAAGAAATATAATAATGATATGGAATATTCTGCCTAAAACATATTTCGTGCTTCATACTGCTTCAGTTAAGTACGCATTAAAATATTACTTTCAAAAGTGACCTAATTAATTGGATGGTCTGTTGTAGTGTCTAATAATTCCGAATGAATGATCACAGATTTCAATATAATACATGTATTTTAGGTTGGACCCTTTAGTCAATGAAACTTATGGCAAAGACTTTTCTCAGTTTCCATTTTCCAAAATCAGTTAAAGATCAATTTGTAGCAAGGCAAGTATACAATGAAATATGCACAGTATTAACCACTTAACCACATGGGGGCAGTCTACCAAACTATCACACAAAAAAAGTAGAATTATTGAGTACAGACACTATCAGGTTGCCTCTCCATGCACTGGTGCAAGAAGGAAACTGGTAAGAGATTTGCTTTTACATTTAAGTTTTTGAATTCATACAAACCCTCCCTTTATTTTGCAAATTCAGCACAGACCATCAGGTAGGCTACCCTTGAGTGAAGAAGAGACATGTAGGCTGTCACGTCAATGTAGAGGCAGCCATCCTATTCAATTCATGTTTGGAATGATGTGAGTCCTGTCATTACAACAGTGAAGTCCATGCAACTGGAAAGAGCTCAGAACTAATTTGCTGATGTATACTATATTGTGTAACAATATCAGAAAATAATAATAATAAAGTGCATGTTTATTACTACCATTTCTATTGTTATTTTTAGGGGTGCTAAGCTGAAATTTACAGGTGCTTGAGCCTGCCTAAAAAGGGCCTAAACTCATCAATGTTTTTGAGCTTCTGGAAAAACTATAGATTATGTGGCATTACATAAGGCACCATATAGTTGCCACCAGCTAATCCTTTTATATATTCATTTGCTATGAAACCACAAACCGTCTCATGGTGTGAAAAATCCTCAACCATTTAAAAAAGTTAATTTCTGTTGCTGTAAACAGATGACACTCACAGTTTGTTGCGTCACCTGTAATTACGTTGTTTAGATTTCCTTCAATTTTTTTCCACAGATGTTTCCTTTCACAGTTGTTTATACATGTTTCTCATGTCCACAGACTGTTTGTGTGTATGCGTTGTGTATTATTTACAGCTCATGTTCTGGACAACAGAAAATTGTTGGATTTAAACCTGATTTGTACAGGAGCATGGCTGGGTTTGTGTGCGCAACACACATTTAGGATAAGAATACAGAGTTTGAATACAGACAAGAAGCCTGAAACTGAGGAAGCTGAATGGATTTTATTATTTACACATTTGCTCTTCCTGCATGTCAAAATGTCTTCTGTAAAAAAAATGTTTATTGTGTAACAGAACTCCTCTGGCTGTCTGTCCTATTTTTTTTTTCTGAATTTCTTTTTCTGTCTGTAACTCTTTTTTCTTCTGTGCCTCTGACTTCTTTGCTAACTTTAAAGTACAGTAGAAAATAAAATCCTGGACAATTTTAAACACACATAAAAAAGGGTCGACATCCAGGGGGAGAGATCAGGGCTTAAAGGAACTATAAAGCTCCAGTGAGCCACATTCCAATTAAATCAGCCAGTTTCTGCAGTTGTGATTTATCAACCAATTAGGCAAGTGGGCAGGAAAAGCATTGCACCCATAAATAAAAAGCTGAAAGTCTATTATAACCGATCAATATTAAATAATATAAATAATAAGAATTATAGATGGAAACAAACCTTATAGGTGATACCAAAGTGTAGCTTTGATTAATCTAAATTAATCACAGTGCTGCTGTTGATTAACTTAGATTAATCACAGTTAATATCCATTCATTTTGTGGGAAGAAAAGACTCACAAAAGAAGGCGAGATATACAGTTAACATATGTTTTATTTAAACTAAAGAACAGTGTCATAAATCAGCGTGAATGTAGAGAGAGGACACAAAAGCAGGACTCTGGGACACAGGAACAGTCAAAACAAAAGGCGATCTTTTAATGGCTTAAAATTGCTCAAAATAAACAAAGTCCATTAAGTATAATTTGGGAAGGAAAAACAGGGAACAGGAACACACATTGACTAGAGGAAGGATAAGACTAACAGCACAACACAGAACTGATGAAAGAGTATAAATAGACACAGACTAACGACTAATGAGCACCAGGAGGGACAGGAGAACAGGCGACATCAAGGGCAGGAAGTAAAATTAAACATAATGTACAAGACATGGCTAATTACCAAAGTAAAACAGGAAGTGAGAACACAGCCGAGAACATAGATGCAAGACTGAACTCGACAGAGGACAAGAACACAGCAGAATGACGCAGGAATATACAGAGAAGTAATAATAAGATAAACATAGGCAGGGGCTAGGACTTTGGCAGAGAAGACTTAAAGAGAAGTAACAGCCTAACCATAAGCAGGAGTAAGAACTGAGGCTTACACATAAACCGAGTATGCAATAAACCAAGCATAAGAACTAAGAAACTCAAAACTATGAATAGACATCAAAAGACATACAAAACCAGAACATGAAAACCTAGGTCCCTGACAAGCAGATATGGTGTCCAGATTGCAAAATAAAAATTAAAAAATAAAACATACAATTTGTCAGAGATAGACTTACTGGGGCCCAGATGTTCAGCTAGGGTGGTTTGGCATAAATTGGGCGTCACAGTTGCCAAAGTGCCAATCCATGCCAGTAAGTGGAATGCATTATGTATGTAGACTGAAATGTTAACTGAAATATTGACTGAAATGTAGTGGGACCTGTAGAGAGCTGTACATAAATTATTACCTGAAAACCTCATTGAACTGAAGCAATTTTGTAAAGAAGAGTGAGTCAAAATTCCTACACAACAGTTTGAGAGACTGATACTTTGTTACTGCTGTTAAAGGTGGTTGTTCTACAAGCTACTGAATCGCGAATCATGAAGTGTACTTGGTTTTTTACAGGACAGTATATACACTACCAGTCAAAAGTTTGGACACGCTTGGCCATAGTGGAGTATGTCCAAGCGTGTCCAAACTTTTGACTGGTAGTGTAGATAGATACATGCATACATACATACTCATATATAAACACATATAATATTTTATACACAGTGTAGGATGTCACTGTAGCCATTAAACCTGTGTGTCCTGTTTTAACTTGTCAGATTGTGGTGACAATGACCTTTTGAGAAATACCATAGAGAAGGGACGCAACCTGCGCAGTGTGCACTTCCAGTCCCATCTTGTTGCTTAAGTGGGTACTACAACAACAACATATTAATGCTACTTCAATGTACTGCACAGTATGGAACTTTCTGTTGAAATTAAATATAATGTCACACTATTGTGCAGCGTTTGACGGCAACAGTCACAGTTACAAACACAAAGTGTTCTTCCATCCTTTTCCAGCTCAAAAGGAGAGGAGGACTGCCTGGAACCAAGCGGTAAAGCATCAGAACCAGATCTTCCTGGTCTCCTATGAAAAGTGCTCTGTTATGCAGGCTCCTTTGTGTATCGTAATATAAAGTATTTACTTTGGCTGCTCCCTTGTATTCATTGTTTACATTTCTGGACTGTCAGTGTTATCTTTGATGGAGAATACAAGGGAGCAGCCAAAAGGTACATACACGTACCAGATAATGTGGTTAAAGGACAGTTTAAATTCAGAAATGTTTATTATATAGTAAGTGTGTAAACCTTGGCCAGGTTATATTAACTGATTAGATGAGGTTACATCCTGCTCAACAGTTATTGTTGTGCATCTGATTAAAATGTTGGTTGTCTACTGAAAAACTGTGACGTCTGTAGTTATCGCCATAAAAACACATCCAGGCAGTACACTTTTAATAGTTTCATCTGTTCTTTCCCAACAAACCATGCCTTCTTACAAAATGTGTGACATACTGTCTACTTCTGCATATATCCCAAAACATGCATGCAGGTCAAGCTGCATGCAACATATTCACGTGCCATATTTCCCCTCCTGACCAAGGTTTAAACTGCTGACTTACTGATAAACGCTTAACTATATGAAAAACTATATTCAAATATACAATACGTTAGCAGACTTAAAAGTGATTTTTTTTTTATATGACTGTCAGCAGGACCCATCAGAGTTGTTTAAGTGTTGCTAGCTGTTGCTAGATGTTTGTTGTACCCACAGCAAATTATTCAAAATGTGAATGTGAATAGAAGTGAGTCGTCACGTACCTTCTCTATAAGGTAAAAACTGCTTAATAATTGCAATCCTTCCTTAAAAATAATATTCAGATCATCAGCATTCTCTTTGCACAGCAGATGTAATGTTTGCTTTGAGAGTGCTGATAAAAAAAAGTATAGAGAAGGTCAGAAGAAGTTGCACTGTGTCTTTGTGAATCTTGAGAAAGCATACAATAGGGTGCCAAGAGAGGAACTGTGGAATTGTATAAGGAGGTCAGGAGTGGCAGAGAAATATGTGAAGGTGGTGCAGGACATGTATGAGGACAGTGAGACAGTGATGAGGTGTGCAGTAGGAGAGACAGATGGGTTCAAGGTGCGGGTGGGATAACATCAGGGATCATCTCTGAGGCTGACAGATGAGGTCAGACAAGAGTCTCCGTGGACTATGATTTTCGTAGACGGCATTGTGATCTGTAGTGAGAGCAGGGAGGAGGTGGAGGAGAGCCTGGAGAGGTGGAGGTATGCACTGGAGAGGAAAGGAATGAAAATCAGTAGAAGCAAGACAGAGTACATGTGCATTAACGAGAGGGAGGCAGGCGAAACAGTGAAGATGCAAGGAGTAGAGGTAGTAAAGGTGGATGAGTTTAAATACTTGGGATCAACCATCCAAAGCAACGGACAGAGCACAGGAGAGGTGAAGAAGAGAGTTCAGACAGGGCAGAGTGGGTGGAGATGAGTGTCAGGGGTGCTTTGTGACAGAAGGATAGCAGCAAGAGTGAGAGGGAAGATTTACAAAACGGTAGTGGGACCTGCTATGATGTATGGTCTGGAGATGTTGACACTGACAAAAAGACAGGAGGCAGAGCTGGAGGTGGCAGAAATGAAGATGTTGAGATTTTCGCTGGGAGTGACCAGGATGGACAGGATTAGAAATGAGTACATCAGAGGGACATCTCAGGTTGAGAAGTTTGGAGATAGCCAGAGGAGATTATAGTGGATATATTGGACGGATTGTAAGGATGTTGAAGATGGAGCTGCCAGGCAGGAGAAGAGGAAGACCACAGAGAAGGTTTGTGGATGTAGTGAAGGAGGACATGCAGAGGGAAGAGGATGCAAGGGATAGGGTGAGATGGAGGCAGATGATCCCCTGTGGCGACCCCGAACAGAAGCAGCCGAAAGAAAAAAAGAAGAAGAGATGGGTAAGCCCTTTTTTTTCTTTATTTCAAAAGTTATAAATACCTTTAGTCACAAAGTTGTTGGTCTTGCCATGTTAGCTAGCTAGATGAACATAGCCAGTATCCTTTTAGCATTAGCTAAACTGGAAATAAAAAATTGCTCTAGTCAGAGCAGCCTGTTTTTCTTTGTGGCTATGAGAATAGCTGGATTAAACAGTTTGGGATACTTGACTTTTCTTATAGCACAGCCCATTATGGAAGGGCAGACCAACACAGGTGCAGTTGATAATAATATTTCAGATGGCACATAAGCCCACTTCTGTGTTAGCATGATCAATACCTAAGACTCTGGAACAACACAGCTATAATGTAGCTGTTAATGTCATGCATCTCTTATGTGAAGGGTCTTTTTACAGTCTATCTGTTATTGCCAATAAGCATTTCACCCCTCTGTGCTCTGGTTGTAAGATGAAATTAGTTGCAAAGAGAGAGGGAAAGCCTCAGGAGGTAATAGCTTTTTTATGTTGTACTATTTTAAAAGCAGATAAATAAATAAATGCTTGTGTGAAGGTGAAATTTACAACACAGACTTCTACACAAGCAAATCATCTACCTTTTCAGTGTGGAGTTAGTGCTGAATCATCAAAAATGCTGGGATCAGTGCAGACTTTGTTGTCAATTTTTTTGCTGACTTTCATGGACACAAACAATGCAACGACATTCTGACTGGAATGTGTAAGTTGATTTTAACTAGTAGCTGAGGAAAACATTTAAACTCAACACTTATCTCCAGCTTTACTTCCTTTCCTCTATGGTCTCCTTCTGTTTTGAAGTCTCTGTTACTAGTTTCAGTTTATATACATTTTATCCTAACGATCTTGAAATACATAGAGACTGTAATTTTCTGAGCGTTTGTGAATGACATGATACAGTTGCTTTCATCTGAGAGACAGTCCAGTGGTTGCTTTGAGACTCATGTAAAGCAGCCAAAAGGTACTCTACAATCAATGTGTCTTTTGGTGCATTTGATTAGTCAATACAACGCCTTGATACACGATATGGGCAAAGGTATGGGGCAAGACCTTTTAAACATTGCATTCAGCTGTTACTTTCAGTGCCATTGTCACTGGTGTATAAAACCAAGCAACAAGCCATACAGTCTGCCTTTACAAACAATTGTGGAAGAATATATCATTTTAAAGAGCTCACAAAATTTGAGTGAGTAATAGGATGCCATTCTTAAAAGTCAGTTTGTGAAATTTATTTCTTTCAACTGTAAGTGATATTATTGCAAAGCAGAAGCACTTAGGAATTATAGCAACACAGACATGTAGTCCATCATCTGATGGACAAATCTAGGTTTGGAGAATACCTGGAGAATGCTGCCAACCTGACTGCATTGTGCCAACATTAAAGTTTAGTGGAGGGGGGATAATGCTATGGGCTTGTATTTCTCGGGTTGACCTGGGCCCTTAGTTCCAGTGAAGAGAAATCTTAATGTTTCAGCTTACCAAGACATTTTGGACAATTCTATGCTTCCAACTTTGTGGGAACAGTTTAATAAAATGTCATAAAATTTCCTGTTAGTGTAATTTGACCTAATACTTTTGTCCATATATAGTTTAGGTGATATCATGTTGGTTTCTGGCTGTAACTGAATTTTTTTCAACTCAGTTTCACATTGGTGCTGTTGACCAGCAGGGTGCTTGTGGGAACTTTGCTACTGTTGGAAGACAAAGGAGGAGGAGAGAGGGGAAAATGGGCTCAGAATGCAGGAAGAGAGGAGGAAAGGTAGGAGTAAGGTTCGTGGATGTGGTGAAGGGGGACGTGTAGAGGGTTGGTGTGACAGATGAGGATGCATAGAGTGAGATGGAGAATGATGATCTGCTGTGGCAACCCCTAAAGGGAGCAGCTGAAAGAAGAACAACAAGAAGAAGAACTGATAGGACTAGTTACCCAGGCAACCCAGAAAAGGAGCTTTGAAACAAGTAGTAAATATTGTATTTTAACCCAGGGTGTGATCTTTTTCAAACCTAACCAAGTACTTTTGCAGCCTAAAACTAAGCATATGAGTGAAAACAAAAAATAAACTGCACATGAAAATGAAATTCAAGTGTAATTAATAACAAATATCAAAAAAGAGAAGCAAATAACAAATGCCTTAAGCCCTGGTCACTACCTACTGCCTCTTAAGCCAATTGCTCTATTAAACTGGAAGCACTACATTTCATAGGTCTTATGTCATAATGGGAAAAATATGACTCATGAATGCACCAGCAAAGAACAATCACATGAATAGTTAAAGATGTGTGTAAACACAAAATAGGAAGTATTTAGAGTGACACATAGAAGAACATGTCCAATAACCCCCATAATGTTGAACTGCTTGCACATATGTCACGCTGCAGAATGTCCATTAGCCTCTCAACATGCCATTCTCTCTGCTCAGAAGGTATCTGTATGCTTGTCACAGTTACAAGTCCGTGTTCCTAACCCTCCCTCCTTCCCTCTGTACAAAATTCCAGTGGAGTCAAAGTATCATTCCAACACCTCAGCTCAGACACACTAAAATCGCCCACATGGAAAAGCACACACGCGCATCTTGTTTTTTCCACGCTAATAGTAACCCTGTCGTCTGACAGGCTTGCCACTAGACTTTAGATAGCCACACCACTCAGAGCATATCAGCAGACACTGACCAGTAATTCACCACCCTCACTATGTGCTCTTCTGACAGCTGGAAAAGAGGGAAGAAGATGATATGAATATTTGTCATTCATGTAAATTTTACACTAATATAAGTCTAATCTCTGTATTCTGTATCCTTATATGTATAGAATAAATGTATCGGTTTTGACATTAAGCATAATCTTCTATCACAACTCAATTATTTTGGAAATGTACAATAGCTGTGATGTACGGCTTTGATGCAGAGAAGCTTTTCTTCACATTTTATCTCAAATTATAAATATTTGCTGTTTATGAAAATTTTAATTGTATTGTTTCAAATAGCTCTTGGTTAGCACTACACTCAGTACTGAATTTTCCAGGTGTTGATATTTATCCAGATATGTTCCTCTTTTATATTTCATCTGTGTTTCTTTAGCAGTGCCTGACACACAAAGATATTAATGGGACTAGCCACCTGTTTGTTTTTTAAGGCTTTGTCACACTGCTGCATGGATAAATATAATCTTTAAGAATACCTTCTCAGTTCAACAACTTTGTTAAAGAATAATGATGCAGTTGCTTGGAAAAATGAAATTGTCTGAAAAATTTTGGGATTCAAGCTCATCTCTTCTAACCCCAACCGTGCTGTGGAAAAGCGAACGTACAATTATATGAACAAAAGTACTGGGCCACACCTCTTAATCCTTGAACTCGAGCATTTTAAACACATGCAGTCTTCCTTTAGAAACATTTGTCAAAGAATGGGTTGTTCTAAAGAGCTCACTGAATTTGAGCGTGGTACTGTAATAGTCAGTTGATGAAGTTTTTTTTCCCTCCTGGAAGCTCCACAGTCAACTGTATGTGGTATTATTGCAAAGTGGAAGTGTTTAGGAACCACAGCAACACAGCTACCAAGTTTCAGATCATATAAAGTCACAGAGCGGAGTCACTGAGTGCTGAGACACATGGTGTATAACAGTCAACAGCACTCTGCTGACTCAATAACAGCAGAGTTCCAAACCTGCTCTGACATGAACATTAACACTAAAACTGTTTATCAGGAGCTACATGGAATCGTATTGCCTAATGCCTATGGATTTAAAACTGGAGGTACTAAAAACTTCTGTACAGTAGCTATTATGTGTTGGTGGCCCAATACTTTTGTTCATATTTTATAATAATACTTTATTAATCCCAGGGGGAAATGGCATGAACTTTAATAGACTCTGAGAACAACTTTTTTAATACATTATTTGTAGAACATTGTACAGAGTCTACATAAAGTGACTTTAATCTTCTCTGAAAAGCAGTTACAACATTTTAATCTTGTTCTTTTAGAGCAGAACAGTGTAATCTGTCTGCATTTTTTTTATTGAAGTGCAGTAATAAAACCATCTCTAACACTCCATGAACACTCACACAACATAAACAGCATCAGTGAGTCTAGTGGCTTGTGTGGAGTCATTTTTATCAACTACCATTTCCACACTCAGAAGAATTTCAAGCACTTAAGAGAGAACTGTGATTGCGATGATTGCGGTGTTTCAGTATCACATAATAGATCAGACTCTCAACAGAAACAAAACTTTCCTTTAATACAAAACAAAAGAAGTCAAACACTTCTTCTCCACAGTGCTGAACTATAGTAGTCAATCATAATCTCTTTAATTTGTTTTTTGTAACCACAGTCGTAACCACTTTTATTGATTGCATCAGCTCAAGAAATAGTATTTCTCGATGTGATGCAGTGGTTGGATAAAACTAACCGATTTATTAGTAGTTCAGTGTAAAATTTAACACGTTTACTGTCCCACCACCTCTGCAATAGATAGACGTGCCTTGTGTTTATTATATGCCCAGTAGCTTTATAGCAGCAGGTTATGAAAAGTTTTGCACTAAAGACAATTTTTCAAGATCACAAAATACTTTTTTATTACTTTGCTTTTATTCCTTTCTTTACATTAATACTTGTCCAAGAAAACAGACAGAGATAATACAAAATTACTGATGGTAATTTTATTAAACTTTACTGGGTGGGCTGTTCAGGTATATTAACCACTACTTAAGTATATCTGGTGATTCACATTAGCATTGTTTTTATTTTTACAGGTCTGTAAGAATGATGTCATCTGTGACCAGCTGGCTCCAGCATTTTTTCCCCTATCAGCTAGCTCGCTATCCAGGGTGCTGTTGTGGAGTTCATCTGCAGGATGACACTTCTACACTGAACAGTTGATTTATACCTCAGTTATTTGTCACTAAGTGGCCTGCTTGGCAAATCATACATATGCAGTGGAGAAACTTACACCTCCTTTCATAGTGCATATGTGCATGCATATGTATGCTGCAAGCATGTTTCAGACCAAGCACACCTCCCCCCATGGCAGCACTCTTCCCCAGCATACACCCTACTATACCAAAAAAAATTCTCTAGAATTGCTTGTGAGTAACAACGAAGAGCTCAAGGTGCTGACAAGGCCACTAAATTCCCTAGATTCCAATTCAGTCGACTATCTGCTGGAAACAGTGAAACAAGCACAATCCATGGAGGCCCCATCCTGTAACCCAGAAGACCCAAAGCACTCAGTGCCAATGCCAGAGACAACAGGGCACTCCCACAGGTCCTGAGTTCATAGCCAAATAGATCAGAGCTATTTCACCAGTAGAAAGAGGACCTGCAAAAAATTAGCCAGGTGTTTTTTTTTAGGATAAATGCACTGGCTGCTATTTAGCAACTTTCTAGTCTAACTGACCCATCCATACATACATGCACACACACCAATGGATGCACTGGGAGCAGTTGGGGTTCAGTAGCTTGCCTATGGATACATTGACATGGACACTGGAGAAGCCTTGGATCAAACCACTGACCTTATTATGTACAAACTCTGAACCACACCTGCTATCCCAGCTGGAATTTCAGGTCAATGGAAAGGGGTGATCAAAACTATGAAAACATTTAATCCTTTGAGGGTAATCCACCTCTAGCTCCTGTGTCAGAGATTCTCTATAGCCTTCTTGACAAATGTAATGTTTTTTGAATGTAACACCAGCCATTAAGCAGTCTTCATTTGTCCTTTCAGTCTAAAGTCTCTTTCTCTCGAAGGTGTCTTCTTGCAGGGTTAACATCTGGGGAAATAACACTCCAAGGAAGCACTACAAGTCATGGTAATCTACCTGGAATGCCCACATGCTGATGTCATTATATGGCTAATTAAAGGTGTTGCTGAAAGACAACACATTGCGATGCAACACAGGTTGAATCAAGTATTCTGTCAGAACCCTGAGCAGCACTCCTGCTGCAAGTCTCATAGAGACTAACAAGGAAGCTGCGTTTTGTGACGCATTGCTGCTGCCAGTCTGAAATCGGCCTATAATAGAAGAGAACGGATGGTTCGCGTTTAACCTTGGTCTCAATGTCACTCACCAGCCTCATGCTTCTCCATAACCAACAGCCCTCCCCTCTTCTTCCAACCCACACCACCACCACCACCACCACCCTCACCACCCCCCACCCTCAGCTGGTGTGTTTGAGCTTCTCAGTAGGGGGCCTGCAGTTCCAGAGATATGTGGGGGTGGAGTGTGTGTGTGTGTGTGTATGTGTGTGTATGTGTGTGTATGTGTGTGTGTATGTGTGTGTGTGTGTGTGTGTGTGTGTGTGTGTGTGTGTGTCTCTGTGCACACGCGCGCATGCACAGACATTTGTGTGAAGCCTTTCGGCTTGTCCCTGGATGTGCTAATGTGATAATTGAGTATTCCAAGTTCTGCCTGCAACTGTGTCGCCATGCGCACACGCGCACGCATGCACACACACACACACACACACATACACACACATCACACAGCTAGTTTGTCTCAGAATAGCTTCCTCACTTCTTGATGACATTCTTCAGCCTGAGCTGTGTTGAATTGTTAGTGATAACGCATGCAGGGATTAATCAGTTCACTATTTGTTACTTTATATATTATATTTACATACATATTCTCAGATTCTTTTAAAACATGTATGAAAACCATGTAGCCAGATCATGTTTGTAAACTTGCAAGTGCAAATACATTATTTAAGGCATTTTCACCATGAACTCAATAACTCAACAATGTCTAATTTCTAATCAAAATGTAATAATTAAAAATATAAAAGCACAAAAAATGTGATAGACAGATGTAAAGTAGACCACATGCCTACAAATAGAACAGACTGCACTCTCTCCTTCTTTTACTCGAGGAAGATAAAGCAGTAAAATGTCTCCAGAATTCTTTTAAAGGAGCCACCAGTGTGCCCAGGGACCAGTGAGCAGCATCCAGAGACCAGCGCTCGTCCCCTGCCCGGAGTCTGAGGATCACTGAACCGAAGAGTTGATGCGTTCAGAAGTCAGCAGGTCATAGCTGCACTCCAAGGCTCCAGGCGAACACTTCACAGACAAACCAGAAAGGCACTTTTGGCTTTCAATATTGATCAGTCCTCACACATTCACAAACACACACACAAACACGCACACACACACACACACACACACACACACACACGCACACACACATACAAACACACATTTCATGTCAAAGAAATCAATGAACAGACAAATTTACACTGGCTGTGAACCAAGTAATTCTAGTAGTGTTTGTGGTTTTTGAGTCTGTGTGAGCTCGAGTATATTCATGACTGACAAATAGGAGGAAAGAGTTGAGAAGTTGAATCCAGAAAGTTCTGCTGTGATGTGGGGGGCTAGGTAGAGAGGAGGAGAGGAGGCGTTGACGAGGCGTTGTCGGAGGGAGAAGAGAGGAGGGGATTAGGGTTGGCGGTTCACTGTCGAACCAGCATCGATACAACGGCAGCATTTGCCTAATCCCTTGGTAATGGGAGCTTAGCAGCCTCCTCGGACACACAAACACTCCCACTACCTCCTCCTCCGCTCTGCTCCTCTCTTCTCCTTTCTTGCCCTCTCCTCTGCTCATTTACATAACATTAGAAACATTAAGGCGACTCCAACAAGGCCCTATTATGTGCGTGTTGGTTTTGGGTCCCATTGCGTCGGCCCCAAGGCTTTAGAGAGGAGAGGAGCAGAATGAGTCAGGACATCACAGAGGCTTGTCCACTGTTTTGTCTGCTGGAGATGGTCTGTGTGTTTCTAAAGGACTTACTGAAAGGAGAGCGAGAGAGAAAGAGAGAAGGAGAAAGTGATAAATGGTTTTCTGAGAGTCTGGAGTGAGTGATCTGTTTGCAGATGTGTGTCCAAAAAGCCAGCTGCATAGACCTGAAAATGCACAGGCTTCAGTTTAGATAAGGATTGTTTGTTTTTCTGATAATTAATTAGAGAGAGTAACATAAAAAGCACCATGGCAATGATGTTTCATGGATGATTCTTGGCGCTAGAATTATTTTTCAGAGCTGAGGTTTAAACATCAAGGTGACAGAACTGAAAAACAGAATTGAGCTTTTCACCTCATAAGCAGCTGTTTACTCAGTCTGCCACACAGACACACCTTTATTACCATGAAACTATTCAATTTGCTTTTCAACCATAACAGTCTGGCTTCAAGTTTGATAATAAAAATGTGATATTATGTCGAGCAAAAGGGCTGCAAAATAGCAGGTATTGAATTTAAATAAATTGAAAGAGATGTTATAAAGCCAAGATTCAATGCAAACTTAACATTCTGTGTTAAAAAAACAGACTGATAAAATTTCTGTTTTTTGTTGAGGAAAAATTAAGATGTGCTTTATTTAATTATTTTTGAATCATTTCAAAACATAAAAATACATGTGTGTTGCTGTAACAAAGATATGTGCACAAATAAATCAATAATTTTTTTAAACTGAGTATTTATTATTGCTATTTTGTTTTCTGTAGCAAGTGATTAGGCCCCTATATAGAAAAGATGTGGCCTTTTTGTCCACGAATAAGGAAGTGATATTTCCTTTATTAAAGAATGTAGAGGTTAAACCTTATTTAGCTGTCAAATGTTAACAATTTCCTGCTTTAAACATAGGCACTTTGTAATTATATTTCACTGCATTTTGCTATTGTTTTCAATGGCTTTTCTAGTTAAAAAATTGTATTAACTTTTAATTTGGGACAAAATAACTCTCAGTTGCATTTGTTATTTAAGAGTAAATATACAGTAACACACTGCATCCTCACTGACAATTTGAGTGCCACAGATACAAATATGTTTGTGACGTGTGTAGACTAAACTAACTGTGCAATTACTCACCAAGCTGCACACAAACTCACAACTGTGAGCCAAAGGAGAAAAAAATAGTGCTCGATGTTTGTCTGCTTTTTATAACTTTCCCCTTTTCCTCGCTTTCATTTAGTCCCATAAAGCAGAGTTTTCAGTTGGCTTCAAAGCTCTGTGCCGAGCTCAGTTGGGGGCCTTCAAAGCCCCCTGTCTGTCGGCAGGTTTAGGCACAGAGAAAGCTTCTTGTTCTTTAAGGATTTGGCTCACAAATAACGCCCAGCCAGGGCCAAGGCAACTAGCTTGCACCCTGACAGGATAGTAGACAGACTTCAGCATTTTAGTGATGTGTTGTATGGGCTATTACTACACCTATCTGAGTGAGTACCTGCTCTGTTTGGTTATGTTCTGCTTCCTTCTGATGTTTTCTCTTCTTAGAAAATGGTGCCTGCTTTCAAGACATTTATCTTGTGAATATTTCCATTAACTGTTAGATGATTTCTTGAAACTAAAGAAATAAATCCAAAAGTAGTCTCTAATTCTTATATGCAATTTTCTTTTTGCATTGCATTGAATTTACTCACATGAATAGTAAAAAGTGCACTAAAAATAAAAAGTGCAGTAACATAACTGCTAGTGTCTTTTGAATAAGAACACTGTGTTTGAGGTTTCCATTAGGTATAATCTTGATAAATATCAAAAAGAATTTTTTTGCAGTGTGGATTATAGTGACTTCTAGACTAATATGGGCTGATAAGCAAAAGTTTTTGGCTTAATATTCTGTTAGGTATGAGGTTTATAAATAAGTCTCAGAATAGTTACATTGTTTAGAAATTCTTTTCCTACAGATGTGACATGATGGTTTTGTTATAACTGCTTAATTAATACACATATAGCGCTGTGATGATCGTTAAAATGAGATATTTGACATCAGATGACTCAAATGATTCATTTACATTTTATTATGCCTGGAGTCTGAGTGTTTTGCAGTTTTTATCTTTGCCTATGTTCAGTTTTCATGCTTCAGGTCTTGCTTAAATGAAAACTTACAGGAAAATGAAACAACAGGTTTCTCAGCCATATACCATTAAAAGGGAGGAGACACAAACCCCTCTGGCCAATCAATGCAGGATTCAAGTTCAGTTAAAATAGTATTTTGACGGGATGTTTTCTGCCAGGTGAGCAAGATAAATCAAGCTGCTCAAATTTATACAAAAAGGAAGGAAGAGAAAATCGATTTACTGACACTAGCGCTGGACTAATTTTGCCTGGAAATTATTTGTTGTTCAAATACTATGATATCTTTCAGGGTTATTGCGAAAGTATATATATGGTTTTCTCTGTTCTAACTTGTTTCTCGTATTAGAAATAATAATTGAGTGATTATTTTGCATGTTTTCTGACAGATTACTGGCAGAGTTTTATTTTGATGATTGCTGTGTTACGTGTCTCGTCATTCAGTGATCTGTTGCAGTGCTTAGTTAGAAGTGCAAATGTCTCTGATGATACAGAATTGTTTTTTTAATTTTTATTTTTAGCCTGATCTGTTTGTTTTTTAGCATATGTCAGAAAGGGTGACACAGTTACCATAAGCAACTGTACATTTGTAATGTCAGGCTGCAGTGAAGAAAATCAACAGAAGGAGGGATCTTGAGGATCAACAGCTTTAACTGAATGGCCCTTACTGCTGTGTGCCTGATGTTTTAAGATGGAGGATTTGATGAGTGTTGATGAAAGATTTGGTTAAAGTAGTTTGACCTTGGCATAAGCATTACTGTCATTATTTTTTCAGCTTGAGGGATTACACTGGGGTAGCTTGGATTCTTGTGTTAACCTATATCTTGGATCAGATTCTTACTGTTCTAAACATATATCAGATATATGTAAATTATGTATGCTGATTTAATCTAGAGCATCAAAATGTTAATAAAGCAGATCAATTTTTCCTATTACAGAAGCATTTCCAAAAATATAATATGCAAAGACAAATGCTTAATAACCTTATAAATTAAAATGCTTTTACTTCTTTAATTTGTGAAAATGTACAATGCATATCTTCTTGTCCTCTCTGCTATTTCTTTCACCCATTTGGCATTGCACCTGTTCTTAAGTTCTTTGCATTCTGTTGCTTCTCGCTCTTGCCCTTTACCAGAGTGCCGAGGATCACAAGAATCAAAGACACTATAACCTTTTTTTACACTGCTGCTCTTATTGTTAGTCACTTTGGATAAAGGCCTCAGCTAAATGCCTAAATTGTAATTTTAAATAGTAGGCCAGCCCACATGTTAGCTCACCAGTCACAGCACGCTTAAGGAAGCAGTGCTGAGAGGCTGACAGGATGAGATCGAAACAGGCAGCCATTATAATCAGTCATTCAGCCTTTTGGAGTAGACATTCAGTGTTTGTGGTTTGTTCTAAATTTAAAGGGAACCTCTGTGACCTGCTGGCTTTCACTGGCCTAAAACCACTCCGCTCTCCCTCCCTCCCCTCTAGCCTTTTCCTTTTTCAAAGTCTCTGTTGCTCTCCTTCACTCCTTGCCATTCTTTCTGTCTCCCTCTCATTTCTTTTATTCAGACGCAACAAAACAAACTTTTTGAAAGTCACTTGAGGCTATTTGAAGTAATGACTTGAGACTGCATCTTTAGTTGATAGTATTGTAATAGTCAATATTGTTTTTTTGCTTTTATATCCAAAATAGTTTCTGAATTCTGCTTTGTCAAAGTTTCTGCATTATCCATTTAATCCATTCAAAATCATTTTCAGTGGTCAGTGAACTGTTCATCAGATTTAAATACTTATTTTCAGTAATGCTTTAATATGCTTTAATGCTCTTCTTGTTGGTTCATTGATTTACTACTGCAGTGTGTTGTTTTGATAAGCTGAGTTCATGTCACAAGTGAATAATAACCAAAGATTGATGCCAGCAAAGGTAAACAATGAAATTCTAATGAAATATTATTGTAGTGTTTTTATGTTATTGCTCTTGCTTCCTCTTCAGGCCCTTTCACTGTATATTTGTCACCTGTACATTCTTTCACAATTTGCTGCTTTAACAGTATGACCCACATTTTTTCATTTTATGGGTGTGGAAATATTATCATGATTAATGACCGCTAAATGACATTGTTTGGTTACACTGGAGGGGGCAGGGACTGCAGTTTTCCTCTGCATCCAGTTGAGAACAGGGAAACTCCCTAAGCAGGCCACCACTGATTGCATCATATGGAGAATACAGTTACACAAACGGTCCCACTGACGGGCAATTTAGACTTTTTCAATCCACCTGACCTGTGTGATTTTGGGCTGTAGGAGGAAACTCAGGTGAACACTAGAGGGGGACATGCAAACTCTGCACAGAAACCAACTAAATTAACCAGTGGGCTGCTGTGCTGCCCTGTTATTATTATCAGTCACACCCTGTCTCCCTGTTTCACCTTTCTTCTCTTCTCCATTTCTCTCTGTCAAAGCACAGTTGGGAAATATTGCCTGTGTGTGTCACTTCTCCAACAAACTGTGGCTCTCTGCTGTGCTAATCATATTTCTTCCGGCAAGTTGTTAACTCTAGCAGGAGAGAGGTGGGGAGAGAGGAGATGGGGATGTAGTGGAGAAACAAACAGAAACAGCAGAGGGGGGAGAAGAGAAAGCACATGGGAAATGGAGGGAGATGGTGCAGGATAGTTAGGGATAGAGAGGGATAGAGGATATAGATAGATAAAGAATAGAGTGCTGTAATTAGTTATGTTTTGCAGTGTTTTATAATCCAATCGTTTTGTCAAAATATACATTGTTGAAGGCTACCTGATTTTTTCTCTTACACTTTGTGTCCCCTCTCCCTCCCCTTCTGTCAGTGCCTTCCTCTCCACCTTTAAATAATGCAGTGAGAGAGATGGTTCTTACATACTGAGGAGGTGCCAGCAGGCAGTTATGGGAACGTCAGCACCATTGCACCTACCCAAGTGACACATTCACATCCACACCTGCACACTTTTCTGTCATATCTGTTTACTGTGTAGCTTAACTCTACCGCTGAGTAGATATTTAGACAGGCTTATACTGTTGAGGTGTAAAATTAAGGCCTTACAACATCAAATAAGTGGTAATGCAAACAAATGCTGATAAACACACTGGTAATGTCAAATTAAATTGAAGGCATTAGATTAAAAACTATAAAACAATAAATAAAACAATAAAATATCATTGGCTATTTCATGTTTTACTGTAAATATTTATTATGATTCATTACAAAAGCAGTAACATTAATGTGCTATAAGAAGAATTTAATGTAGTTCACCATTGAAAAGTTTATGACGAAAGAGCATCTTCAATACTCTACACTTGCAGTATACACTAAAATGTGGTGAGCATTTCACAATACTAATTACCTTAGTACAGCTATGAACAGATGGGTTTATAAAATAGCATCCTTTTTAATTGGATATGATGTACTTTGCTTGCAATTTACAATGTTTACAGTTGTCGGATATTTCATAGTTTGCTGTCAACAAGTTGGCTGCTGACATTGTTCACAAAGAGTTTTTTCTCTTAAAGTTAGTATGTTTTTAAGAAAGATTCTACTTACAAATAATTGACCACAGGACTTATTCACCCACTCTTTAGATTAATCTGTTCCCTACATCCCTCTTCGTCATCTGCAGCCCCTGAAATAGACTAAATGCACTATGGGGTTTCATTCGAGGTACTGCTTACTTTAGGAATAAACACCTTAAAGCTTCCAAGCTTCAAAAAAATCCATAATTGCCAGAATGATGAACACAAATAAAAGATAATTTGTTAAAATGTTAACAATTATTAACAGTATTTGATTATGTGTAATGACAGGGATAAATTACAATAAAGCAGAAATTATCGGACCAATTGTTTTGTTTGATGAACAGTAATGTGGTCATTTCTCTTTCTCTTTGCCTACAGACAGCCTGTGATAAAGATATTAACAGCCAAATTTTAATGCGATTTTTTTTGGTTGATATATTGTGTGTGTTCCAGCCATTTCTGGCCAGTTATTTATACAATGCCTCACAGGCTGTTCTGCTCATTGGCTCAACTAATAGCACTGCAGTATGCAGAAACCACATGCTGCTATAAAGTATCATTTTAGTTAACCATGCTTACCTGAGATTGCTGTACAGTACAGATTCCTGATGATTCAGAGCCTCTCACGGCCTCTTCTATTTTATTTTCACTTCCAGGAGCTGCTTTTTTCCTTGGCAAATATAGCCAGACACTTTTTTTTTGTCTGCCTGTCAATGGTGGATTTGTTGCGACTTCAATAATCTCAATGTCAAATTTGTGTGAGACAAATATCTAATAATAGCCAGTCTGTTAGATAGATGGCTCTTGCCAGAGTTTAGACACAGAGAGCTGTTGCATTCTGCTCCACTGTTAGGAAACCTTCAATATTGAGCTGATGAAACACAATAAAATTAGGAATCAAATTGATAAACAATAGACAATATACAGTATTAACATTGTGTTATATTTTACCTACCTATTATCTATTCTCATTAGAGAGATGTTAACCACTATTTGACTTTGAAATGACACAATGAAAATAGAAACGCAAAGTCAGCAAAAGATAATTACATTCACCCTCAGTGCTGTAAAAGACTATTTAAGGGCCACACTAAAATTAGTGTTAGGATTGGAATATGCATACAATGTTTTATCATCTATGCTCATTTTAATTTTATACACAATGCTCAAATGTTTCCTGAATTAAATTTGCTAATGGTTCCTTGTTCCTTGTGTGTGAGGGCATTAAATGCGTAGTACACCCTACAAATCATGCATCTACGAGACAGTAACACAGCAGACAATAATGTGGCAGAATAGATTATTATATTATTAATACGAAGGGGATATTTCCCCTATCATTTGAAAGAATATCACCCACACAGCTTTGTACCCACAGCCGAGGCGAGGCTGTCTTTATGCATAATTCATATTTCCATATCGTCATGGTGATCATGTGAGATGAGTGTTTGCTCTCACAGCAGGGAAGCTGGTTGGTGTGTGTGCGTAGGGAGGGAAGTAGGGAGAGGGGTGGGGGGCAAGGTGTCATGAGGGACAGAAAACACTGAAAGAGAGAAGGAGAAGGGAAAGAAGAGGAAAATTGTGACAGGTAGAAAACACTGGCTCCAAGTTTGCCTTAATTATCCTGCGTCTAAAAGCAGCCCACTTTCAGATTTTTCTTAATGCAGTTATTTTTACACAGAGATAGACAGCAGGGATGGGTCTGGGAGGCTTCGAAACAGCTCGTAAATAGTTTGTGAGTCAGATTTATGTTCACAGTGCAACACACCTCCATGTCATCTCCAGGATTTTTATAGGCTAATTAACTGACATCAATCTAACGGTTTCTAAATTTATGTGAAATATAATGTCATATAAGTTTAAATAATATTACCTGAGAATAGTAAAGACATGATAATAAACTAAAAACATAAAGCAAGCAATAATTACTCATAATTTTTTTCACCAAAATAATATTTCCTCCAAGAAACACATGTAATGATTCACTTTTGCTTTAAAATGCGTTATAGTTGCCAACCTACTATTATCATTAGAACTGTTGCGGTTAGTATACATTTTTTGTGTGTGTTATCAACAGCATTTGTTATTAGACCTGAACACACAACTTTCATTAATTCTTTGAGAAGAGTTTTTCTATACTACCACTACATCCTTTGGTATTGCTGCTCTCCAACAAGTGACAAAAACTGTGCATGCTTCACTTCACAAGACCTAAATTCTTGAATGAATTAACTGCAATAGTTTGATAGTAAAAATATAAGAGAAGTAAAAAATAAATAGTGGTAAGTTTGGATTTCCTCTTTGGTTTGTGGGATTTTCAATCTAAAATCAGCTCATGATTTTTTTTTCCCAAAATGTGTTCAAAAAATACGGAAATACCCTTAAATCTTAGAGAAAACAACTCAAAGTACCCTTTGACCTTCCATTAACCTCCCGATTCCATAGGAATCGGACATTTGGATGCAATAAATTAGCTATGTCCTTTATTCTGTTTTTCCATTTCAACAACACAATATTGTGCCACTGAATTATCAGTTTTTTGGGGGGGGTTAATTAAAGGTTTCTTGGGGCTTGAGTTTCAACATTTTTTTAAGATGCTGCTTTCAGCCCTATGAATTGTTGGGGAAAACAACCTTTGTTAGCCTTGAACTGTACCTGTTTTATTTATTTATTTTTTATTTATTTATTTAATTTAATTTTTTTTTTTTTTAATTTTTTGGGGGGGTGCTTCTTTATTGTTTTGTTTTTTTGCTTCTTTCTACCCGTCTTCTTTCCATTCTAGGTGGACTTGAATCGATCCAGTTGCTGCTCTGAATCTTCTTGAGATCCTTTTCCTACGCAGACAAACACACACAAACATGCACATATGTCTCTCGTTCAATCTTGATATTCCACTCTCCCAGCGGACACCATGAACTAGAATTAATTTTCCCCACCCTGTTATGGACACACACATATCACACATCCACAGAGAAGCACATATAAACATACATTCAGCCTTTATGTGCTTTGTGTATGTGTGTGTAAGTTTGTGCATTCACTGCTCACACACTTTGCAGTGAAGTTGCTCATATTTAGTATTCCCTTGGTGTCTTACAGAAAGATATTGCTGTGTCTGTCTGTGTGTGTGTGTGTTTGTGCGCATGCACATGTGTGAAGGCTGGAATTCAGAATTGTATTGATTAAACACAGCAGGGGGTGAGTGTGTGAGCACTGCAGATAGCTCACTCACCTGCCACTCTGCAGAAACACACTCACCACACACACAATCATACACAAACATCAAACTGTCCGTTGGCTTCCTTAGAAAGAGGCTGCCTGGCTTTCGATATGATGAATAAAAGAAATCAAGGAATTTTAATTCAGCTTTGAGGTACGAAGTATCAAATTTGTATTGAAAATGTGTCTATGAACCATTTTCTGTTCTTCTTTGTGGTGGAGGATATTCCACTGTTTGACAGTTTTATAATAACAAGTACTACATTTTCACTCAATCAGTATAACAGCCAACTTGACCCCTTAGTTGTTAGTCATAAAAATGTTTGAACTTTACTTTCAGGATTACATTTTTCCATTTTAGAACAGTCTAACTTCTCCATTAAGAGTACACAGAACGTTAAAATGAATGCTTATTGTGTCTCAGCAATGAACATGTTGGTGATAACAGGGTTTTTACCTAACAACAACAGTGCACTAATCTGTAACTCACTCAAATTTATCTTGTATTGTGTATATTTTTATGATTTTGCATACTTATGTCCTGTCAGAGTAATGATTAGCTTCTGAACAAATTACTATGTCCATTCATTTACAGTGTTATTCTGTGTAGAATTTTAGTTTCATTTGGAAATATGAAGTCTACTTAACAAAAGGGGAAGATTGAACATGGCAAATTTTTTATTCATTGACAGTTTACATGTGTTTATATCCCATGTATATATAAATTATATTATGATAAATAAGACATGAGTCAGATGCATTATAAAAGGTTACATGGTAGTTATCGCTGTCACTGAACTGTGACTGATTTGTCCAATTGAGTTATGGCTTAAAAGTGGTTGTGCCTTGGTTGAACGCGGAGCCTACGGACAACTTTGCATGCAGAGCATTGTCCACATGTTATAGCTGTTTACTGTCACTGGTGTAAACAACAACAGGCCTTTGGACAGCTCTTGCTTGTTAGTCTGGCTCCTTTAGCCAGCCACAGAGAAATGTGAAGTTCTAACATTGTTTTTTTGGAGGACTGCTTGCAAGCACATAGACTGTACACTTCACTCTGCATAGACAAAAAGCTACACAAACGTAATATCATAAATGAAGCATTATTGCTGAATTACGGTAATGCACTGGCCCTTCAGAGAGTTTACGCACAGTTTGCAGAAAGTGGTCTACATGTTGTAGCTTTTTACCATCACTAGGAGGCAGTGTCACAAACAATCAGTCTTTAGGCTACTCTTGCACGCTCCTGCTCTTGCTTGTTTGTGGGTCTTTCTCAGCCAGTTACCAATAAGAGCATTCTTTTTTCCCATTACCCAAATTATGGTCATGAGGGAGCTCGAGCCTATCCCATCTGCAATAAGGCGAGAGGCAGGTTACACCCTAGACAGGTTGCCAGCTAACCTGTATCAGCTGACACAGAGAAATAGACAACCATTCATGCTCATATTCACACACATTTAGATTCGCCAGTTAACCTGAAACCACGCATGTCATTGGATTGTGGGAAGTAGCCAGAGTACCCGGGGAGAACCCACACAGGCACAGGGAGAATATGCAAACTCCACACAGAAAGTTCCTAGCTAGCCGGTGGATTCAAATCCAGGACTTTCTTGCTGTTAGGCAACAATGATGACCACCGCATCACCATTAACACCATCAGAATTACAGAAAACAATGAAAAGTGCCCACTACATGATTTCATGCTGTTAATCTCTGATATTTTTTGTGCTTCTTCCTCTTCATTGGGAACTCTGCTGTCGCTCCTTTTCCTGATCCGGTCCAATTTTTCAGCCATATTGCCCCTCAACCTACACACAGCATTATTGACACCAAGCTATGTGCTGTTGGTTTTTTGGAGAACTGCTCAAAAGTATGTCTGCATCAGTTGCATTCCCCTCCACATTGGCTCTGTGTAGGCAAATACCAACACAAACAGTCACTAATGGAGTATAAATCAAGCATTAGTCAGCAGCATCTTTAAGTCAGTGGGACATAAATGGGCCTTCACTGCTTAGGTTATCAGCATGTTTTCAAAAGAGTAAGAGATGGATTACCTGTTCTACTACTACGTGTGAAAGTCAGCCAGGTCCTAAAGCTGGAAACCAGCTGTAGTGCCATTATGTGGCATCAAGTTTCTCAGCAGAAGGATGCATCAACAATAGTGGAACTCAAAAGTGCATAGAACTGGTGAAGAAGCCAAACAAGACTGAAACAGTATGATAACATAAAAATTCTGCATCATTTGCACCCTTTTTGGTCATTATACCATTACACCATGAGGCTAATTAAAATGATCAGCTTATGAGAGTCTAAACATAATTATTTGCTGCAGTTTTTCATCTTCTTCTCTTTTGTCCAGGTTGTTGATATCCTTTACCTGTTTTCTATCCTGTACTCTATGTTTGTCTGCGCACATCCTGTGTTTTCCCACTCATTTATCTTCTCCTTTTCTCTGATTTGCTCTACTCACACCTTTTTCTCCTCGCAATCACTAGTGCGATGGTGGCATAAAAGGAGGGGGGAATGCATTGATTGGGGTTATTCATTTGTTATTCACTCAGGCCCTTTCTCTGTTCTTCATTTCCATTCTTCTCAAGATTCATTTTGAGCATTTTCTTGTTTGTTTTTTTAAACCCTTTAAACTGTTTCTCTCTTTCTTTGCAATGTTTGAAGCATGTAATGCTGTTTTCCCATGGTTAAGGTGTGGTTAGAAGTAAATGTTGGACAAGGGTGAAATTAGCCATACTGGATTTTGTGGCTGAGCTCAGGCCTAGTCTCTGATCCTGTGAACAATATCAACAACAGAGGAAAATTGTCCAAATTCATATTAATCCTGTGTCAGATCTGTCTCGCATTAGTCTTTCTGTACCGCTTTCCCTGGTTCTACATAAAAAGTGTATAATACTGTGACACAACACAAGGTCTTGGCTGATAAAGTAGCCTTCAACCCACTTTTTTGATTATCTGAAATCATCCTACTTATAATAGTGATGCTGGCTATTTTGATTCATCTGTGTATAGAGTCTCTCGTTTGGTTCCGCACAGAAAATTGTAGCAAACTATTTCCTGAAATTTTGACTCAGGCTATCCATAAATATCACGACTATGATTCTGTAGCATTTATGAAAAAAGCTGCATGTGGAGGGATGCGTTTGTCTTCTCGTTCATTATATCCCTGACTGTCTGTCTGTCCATCCATATCTTTCTTTTCTTTATCTTTCTTCTTTCCCATCTCTCTCGCTCTTGCTCTCTCTTTCCACACTACTGGGTTTTAATCACTGCTGTAATTGGCAACTCCCTGCTGTGCATGTGCACACACAAACACACACATACGCATGCTCTGCCTAGCTGCTGCAAATCCCTCTGGCAATGTATATGCGTGTGTGTGTGTGTTGTGGGGGCAGGAGAGAGAGATATGGAGAGATAAGGATAATGAAAGAAGAAGAGTTTCAGAACTACAGGCCAACTTACCAACTCAACAATCTGTCTGGTGTGTGAAAGTGTAGTTAGGCAGCCAAACTGTAATTATCTAAGGGGGGGAGCTGCGTTTCAAGATTTATTACAGAACACAAAGTTTTTACCGGAGTTACTGAAGAAACTGATGCAGCCCTGACTTAGTTAAATTTATAATTAGCCTAATCACACTCAGAGTATGCCACATACTGGATATTTTGTCAAAGATACCTGCATTAATAAATCACTATGTAACAGCAATCTAGTAGTCTGAGAGCACCCGTTTGTCTCAAGTATTTGGGCAGCTATGGCTTAGGAGGTAGAACGGGTTGTCTGCTACTTGAAAGGTTGGTAGTTGGACCTCCCTAGCTCCTACAATCTACATGCCAAAGTGTCCTCGGGCAAGACACTGAACCCCAAATACACTATATGAATAAAAGTATTGGGCTGCATGTCTTAATCAATGAATTCAGGTGTTTCATTCAGTCCTACCGCCACACGTGTAAAAAATCAAACACCTAGTCATGTAGTCTGCCAAACATTTGTGAAAGCTTTGGTTTGTTCTAAACAGCTCACTGAATTTGCACGTGGTGCTGTCATAGGATGCCATTGCTGAGAAAAGTCAGTTTGGGAAATTTATCATATTCCAACATCAGCAGTAAGCAGCATTACTGCAAAGTGGAAGTGTTTAGGAACCACAGGAATGCAGTCATAAAGTGGCAGACCATGTAAAGGTACAGAGCAGGTTCATCAAGCGCTAAGGTGCATGCTGCATACAAGTCACCAATGCTCTATTCACTTGATAACTGCAGAAGTTCCTCTGGCATTAACATCAACACAAAAACTATGTCCTGAGAGCTTCATGACATGGATGTCTATGACCAAGCAGCTGCAAGCCTTACATTACCCAGTACAATGCCAGCTTTAGATAAAGTGGTGTAAAGGACTCTACCACTGGACTCTACCACTGGAGCAATAGAAATGTGTTCCGTAGAGTGATGACTCACACTTCTCTTTCTGGCAGTCTGATGAATGAGTGGGTTTAGTGAAAGCCTGGAGAATGTTACCTACCTGACTGCATTGTGCCACCTGTAAAGTTTGGTTCAGGAAGAAAAATGCAATTGGTTTGTTATTCTGGGGTTGGTCTGGGCCCTGGGTTCCAGTAAAGGAAAATCTTAACTTTTCAGCTTCCAATGCATTTTGGACGATTCTATGCTTCCAACTTTGTGGGAACAGTTTGGGGAAGACCCTTTTCTTTTTCCAGCATGACAGTGCCCTAGTGCACAAAGCAAGGTCCATACAGACATGGTTGGATGAGTTTGGTGGCCTGTACAGAGTCCTGACCTCAACTCCACTGAACATTTTTGGGATGAACTAGAACAGAGATTGCAAGCCATGCTCTCTCATTCAAAAACAGTGTCTGATTTCACAAATGCTCCTGTAGATGTAGGTGGCCCCATACTTTTGTCCATGTAGTATAGCTCCTGATGCATCAATCAGAGTGTGAGTGTGTGCGTGATTGTTAGAAAAAGCTTAAGGTTTAAAGCTCTGTATGAATGTGTTTGTGAGTGGATGAATGTGGCTTGTAGTAAAAAGTGCGTTGAGTGCTCATTTAGAGTAGAAAGGTTCTGTATAAGTACCAGACCATTTACCATTTACTGAGCTTTGGGTATATACTGCAGTTCTGGGCTGTCTCAGATTAAAGATGAGCATTGTGAAAAGGTATGATGATTTATCTGAAAGCAGTGTCCCTATGTCACACATTGGTAGAGATTTGATGAGAGCTGTTGTGAAAGTGACAGGTACAAATCAGCAATTTACAATCAACATCTCTCAATGTTTCTGCTGTCTACTAAGCAACCAACAACAATGCAATCATAAATGCATTGTAATGAAAACAAACTCAGATGGAATCAGTGGTTGTAAAGCATGCAAAATGACTAAGAAAAGAAAAAATCTGGTTAGTTCTTGCCAGCAGAAGCCTTGTTTGTATGATTCTGCTGTTATCACAACTGAAAGCCATGATTTGTAGCCTGAAATTTCTTAGGTGGTTGTTGTCGTACAATCTACATACATCCAACTTAATGTTGTACGCAAGTGTATTAGATCCTTGTTGCAGGCTGTGTATTGCAATAATCTTAGGATTGCTGAAATCCTACAGTCTCTTGGCACCCTAGCACTTTGCACCAAGTAAACTAATAATTTGTACATCTTAGAGAAGTTATGGCAACTTTCTAAAATTATAAAATCAGTTGTTTAAAAACTTGAAATGTTCGTGCATAGACCATGGATTCAGGTTTTTTCTTATGTAATGTAAATAATTATGATAGCATATGCATGATATAGGAAAGAAGCCAATTTAGACTGAATAAACACCTTAGGCCTCCAGGTGTTAGCTGGCGGGGCATTAGTCTCATAAGCACATATGACACTGAAGTCATGGAGGTGTAGATATTTATATCCTACTCTACTTTCCCTAAAAATGTACAGGCAAATAAAAATACATATTTATTATTAAAGTACCAAAAGTATTTAACCAATATTATTAACATCCCAATTTTTATAGCTTTCTAAGACAGTAAAGACGGTACTAATGGATTGCAACACTAGCAGAAATACAGAACACCCTGAATTTGAATAATCTGGGTCAATTCTAAATGGTGAACAGTAGATGGTATGATAATAATACTCAAACCTTTCCAGGTTTTTCACCAGCAGGCATTTATGAGGTTGCTATAGTATGGCACACCGCAGCCTGATAGACAGATGGATGGATGGATGGATGGATGGATGGATGGATGGAAGGATGGATGAATATTTTCTAAAAAAAAAATTGCATTTGCCACATATAACAGAGACCTGTTGGTTCTTACGTCGTTGTAAAAAATGCCAGTCTGCCTGTAAAATCAGTTATATTGAAATGGTACACGTAAAGCCTGTTTGCACTGACAGCTCTAATAATATAGAGGTGAAACTGAAAGAGAGGTGGCCTTGGTTAATAAAAGTAGATAAATTAACAACATACATGATTATTTGTTGCAAAAATTTCACTAAAAACTAAAAGTGCCTCTTTTCTTGTTATACCTATTGTACATGAACAAATGAAACACTGAACATTTGAGTTGTACCTAACTTGCACTCATACAGGAATGGACACAGTGAAAGGAACATCGCCACAATATTTACAATATCACTGTGTGAACTTCTTTGCTAAAACTGTATTCGGCCTTAACTGGTGATTTTGAAGGTGTATTTTCTGTGTTGTTGGCATTCTCCAGCCTATACTTTTCCTCCCCTTACTATCAGCACAAATCAGGGCTGGCTGATTTACAAAAATAAGCCTTTTGTGCCAAGAGCATATGCAGAGTGTGCTAAATGGCGAAAGTACAGCAGAACACATAGACTTTGAAAACTTTTCATTCAGAAAAACTGAGCAGGAAGAATGTGTTTGATCACTGAAAAGAGTTTGTTGGATCTGTGCTGAATATACTGAAGCTTTTTTTTTCCAGCAGTTGCCCACCAAATCTTGAGAACCATGTGACAATGGCCATGCTAAACACTATGTTAAAGAATCCCAGCTTTATGGTTATCATGGCACATTGGCCGCAGAAAGGAAACTTTCATGCTTGTGTGTGTGTGTGTGTGTGTGTGTGTGTGTGTGTGTGTGTGTGTGTGTGTGTGTATCTTTTATGTGGGTCACCCCACCATGTCTAATGGCCCCTTGCTGCGTGCAGCGTCCTGTGCTGAGCTGCTCCCTGCTGTCACACTCACACACACAAACAAACGCATAGACTCAGTGGGGGAGATTTTGGGGTGTCCCTCACCCTAATACCATCCACAATACACCACCACTGCATCTGTTGCTCCTGTTCTCAAAGTTGAATGTTGATCAGTGAAGTGCTAGCATGTCTCTGCTCTGTAGAGTTTGTCCACTTTCCCTCTTTTTTATTTCCTTTTTCTTTTGTTTTTCATCCCTCTCTAAAGATGGCTAACTTATTCCTCGTTTTTCTTCAAATTTGTGTGTCTTTTTTGTCTAGCACTGGATTTTAAGGGTCAGCCGATGGCCTAGTCTTTGTGTTTTTGTCTGTGAAAGATGGAGGCAGAGGCTTTACCCTCTGAAGGCCTCCATCATACAGACAGCTGTTTAACCTGCTAGCAACTGCCTCAGACAGGTGAGCTTTCTGCACTACACAAATTCATGAGCCTGCTGTATTATGTCTACTTTGACTGGGATACAGGCTTCGTAATGCATAAACTGGTTTAATCTTTGGCAAGTATTTGTGGTGTACTTATCATTGGATGCAAAATGTATCAGTACTGAACAGAGAAATAGGTGATAAGTAGTTTAGTACAGTATTCTGCGTGAAACTGTGTTATTTTCACTGCAAAAACACCAGCGTCTGTCTATCCAGGCAGTAGCCAAGCAGTAGGGAAGAAAATGGCTATTATCGAAATTCTAATACTGCAGTTTTATTTACAACCTGCACTGTGGAATAATCGGACAAGAGAGGAGAGGAGAGGAGAGGAGAGGAGAGGAGAGGAGAGGAGGGGGATGGGTGGGGTACACAGATAGAAGGAAAGCAGAGCAAGTACTGAGATGCTGAAAATTCAGATTGCTACAGTTAGAGCCTGACCATCCCTACTGCACTGCTGAAACATACATAAACACATCTGAGAATATCAACTGAAAACACGAAGAAGGCGTACAGGTTGGAGATAAACTTGCTCCATACTCAAATGTAAAAATCACTGAGAATTTGTGGATTTTTCATAAAGTCATATTTAAAAATTTGTGCAACAGTATGCCCATTTACTTCCATCTATAAAGCATATAACACACTCAAGTTTACCCAGACTAAATCTCAGCCATAGAGAAGCCAGTTACGTCAGTATATTTTCACACTGCGGTAGTGTGTCTTTGTCTGCCTGTCGGCCAGCCAGCTGTAAGATGGAGGGCGAGAAATATGCTTTTAGCGGATGACTTCGTAAGACAGAATCCACAGCTTTGTTATTTTTGTTTCAACGCAGCATTGTTTGCTCTATTGATTTGTGTCACACGATTGTTGCTATGTTGTTTGGCATTTCATTTTTTCAGAGTGTATGTCTGATTATTAGTATCGTTAGGAGGGTGTATGTGCACGTGTGTGTGTTTAGGTCGAACAATACATTGATTACAGTAACAACTTCTGCACTTCACAGTCAGCTTAGCAGGTAAACAGTATGCCTGTGCATGTGCGCATTTTTCCATGTGAACAGGACCAGTGTACCTGGTGTGCGAGCTAAACTGTTTGTGTGCGTATTAGTGGGGAATGGCAACCTCCTGATCAACTGTCCACAGCATCAGCTGTTCTGTGTGTTGTCACAGGCACACAAAAATACATAGACACATGCACTAACACAAATAGAAAAGCAGAAATATTTGTTCTAATCCTGTCCCTGCTGATGAGAGGAACTGTGCTCCCTATAGCAACTGAGCGCATCCAATAATTTATGTGACTGATAAAAGTCCATAACCTTGCAAGGCACCACAATGCCATGGTCCTTTATCACATGCTACCTTTTAGAAAGCTTATTAGCTATCTACATATTTTCTGTATGTAAAATGATTTATGAGCTTCTCATTAGCTTAGCATTAGCATATAAAAGACAGCTAACCCTAGTTCATGTCACTTCTTTTTGTTATCTTCTCTGTCCCCACCTTGGACTAAAATTTTCATCGACCTGACCCATCCAAAGGAGCCAGCTGCATTGGCTGGATATAAACTCAATATTTAGCTGACATTGATGCGCTAGGCACAAAGCCATTTCATGTGGCACACACAGGCACAAAACAAAACCCCAAAAATGTACGGTGAGCCAGAGAAAGACACAGAGCAGCAGAGAATGATTTGGACCTATAGAAGGCCTCGGTGAGAGAAGGTTTGCCGTTGTTTGATAAACACAAACTGTGATGCATTTAGGCTTTGATTCCACCTTGCTTTTTGCTGTTCGTAGTGGGAGCATGCACGTGCATAAATGCACATACACGCACGCACACACACACACACACACACACACACACACACACACACACACACACACACCATGGACTGGACTGATAGGATTAGAGACTGGCACTATAGTCACTCTCTGTCTTTCTTTTCCTCTCTCACCCCCTCTCTCTCCTGAGCCTGCAAAGCCTTGATTATTCACACGGTTAGTTCCTGATTGCGTACAGCAGTAGCAGACACAGGTTCATTATCTCTCCACCTCTTTTGCGCTCTCTCGCAGTCCTTGTTGCGCTATGCATGATGGGCGAGTGAATAGGTTTGACTTGCATAAGAAAATTTGCAGGCTCAGAAAAGACAGAAACACAGTGTGGCTGAAGTCTTACATATCAATCTATCTTAGCATTTTTTCATTGACAGTGGTGTAAAATTTTACACAAAATATTGCTTCTTGTGAATGCAATTTTTAAGTCATCCCTTATTTTAAATCTATCTATCTATCTATCTATCTATCTATCTATCTATCTATCTATCTATCTATCTATCTATCTATCTATCTATCTGTCTATCTGTCTATCTATTTTACTCCATATTTTCAATGTCCTGGAACCCACATATCTAGAATGTTATTTCCATATTATAAGATGATCTCTGTTATTGGTTATATTAATAAAATTGCAGTAGAGCTTGAAACAGACAGGTTTAGCAGAATACTGATGACACCGTATGTGTACGTGTGGTGAAGAATATCAGTGCTACAGCAGCAAGCTTCAAAAGGTAGCCGTCGGCCAGCCCTCTGCTGTCACACTGGAGCTGCCGTTAGAAAACCTCCAACAGTAGCTCACTTATAAATACAGGATACGAGGACTGATTTCTATAAAAAAAAAAATAATGAAAATGTTGATGATTTGTTCTAAAAGACATTTCCTTCTGACAGTACTTGTCCAGATATTTTTGTTGTTGGTATTCTGATAATAAATGAGGCTCTTATTTATTTGTTGCTCATTCGTTGTCAGGATATCGAAAGAGTGTTAGTTTTTCCCTCTGTCTGAGGAACAATGTCCCTATTCTGAGGAGTCTCTGAGTGCAGTGTTGACACATGTTAGTGCTGGCTGATTAGTCGACACATAAAGGAACATGCAGCCCCTCCATCACTATTCAGCCATTTTGTCTCCCTGTCTGTCACAGTGGTGGAGTGGATGTTTGTGTGTGAGAGAGGCTTTTGTTAAGGAAATGCAAAGGAGTGAAAACGAACGATGGAGAAGACACCATGAAAAATTATACAGACCACAGCCAAGTTCCTGTGACCCTGGGATGCTTTTTTATCTTTAATTTCTGCATCGTGAAATTTTATAATCTCAGAAATTTTTACCCCCACCCCCCGCCCCTGAAAAAACCCCGAACCAAAACAGAATTTTACACTTGCTGGAAAATTAAATGCATTTAATGATAACTTAGTAGTAACGTGTTGTAAAAGGTATTGTGTCAGATCAGAAGGTCTGTGTCCATTGTGTCTTAAGTGGATTAACAGAACGGTCAGTGAGACACACAGCCAAAGTGGCAACCATAACCACGCCTCTGTCGCTTAAAATTTTCTTCTGATACTGATTTGTTTCCCGAGACTTTCTCACAAATGCAGGGTGGGGTTTGTGTACATTTGCTGTGTAATCTTTTTGATAAAAGCATGTCACATTTTACAAATTTACAGACACTTCTATACTTTTAAAGTTACCTCAGTGTTTTTGCTTATGGTCAGAGGTGATTATTCATCATTTATTACTTATGCTTAAACTATGATACAAGTGTTGATTCAGTCTGCAAGTTCTGGACCTTTCTTTTCTCTGAATATCACCTATAAGCCATATTATTGAGAAAAATTTACATTTTTTTAACAGTGGCATAAAACTGTCCAGGTGTCTTTTTTTAAAATATATATAAAATAAATATTTTTAAAAATATTTGTCGACCACATACCATTACATCAAGCTTTACAACCTCTATTTTTAGGGGAATTTTTAGTATTATACAGTGTAGTCAGTTGAGCAATTTATTTGTGATATTAAAGTAACACACTGAAGGTGAAACATGTAAATATGACTCAATTTACACAGTATAATGATCAAGAAAATGTTCCACAGTAATGTGGCACAGGACATTTAATATCAGTGTGGCATTTTTTTTGTTGTTGTTTTTTTAAAGAGAGAAGGCGTTCACCACTTCTTGTATCATTTCCATAAAAAAAATGTAAGTATCAAACATTACTGATTTATCATCATCATTTTGTTTTCTACTACTACTGCAACAATTATTATTATTATTATTATTATTATTATTATTATTATTGATGTTATGATACTGTAGATGGGATGGGTACTGTTCTTAGAGAGAGTAAACACAAATAATTTGTACCTAATAAATAGACTCTGCTCATTTGAACAGCATAGCTCCCCCTCTGGCTTTCAGGAGGCTTAACATCTGAAATGCACTTCATTTGGTGGGTCTAGTTTCTTGTTTATACCTGACTGATTGCTGCCTTTTCCGCTCTTAATGCTCATTTTTCATAGTGAATCATTTAAGTCCATTTTGTTTGTCTTCACATAATAATTTAATTCCCTAGACAAACAAGGAACATTCACCTTTTTGTGTCTTTTAAAAAGTTTTACATTCAAGGTGTTTTTTTAAATTTCTATCTAAGAACGTCTGTATATTTATTTAGATAAATTACACAAATTATATATAGTCTATTTTACATCCTACCAAAAAACAAACAATCTTTTATTCAGCAAAAAGTATAGCTTAAAACTCCACTTTTTTATTAATAGTTGGATCAGTGCTATATTAACAAAAATTGTAATAAAATTAATACATGTGCACTTATGCTATTAATCGCTTTTCTAACAAGGATCAAAATTAAAATCATTTTAAGAGAAGCTTTCGTATTTGTTATCACACTGCATATTATTTCTTATCTTCTTAGATAATAAATACTTAGATGTTTGAGATTTGCTATCAAACCCTGTATGTCTTATCTCTGGAGGTAATATATATGCCTATAGGTATACACTTAACCTGGCCAACAACAGACCTAAATGATAACAATTTTTATAGTGTCTTAAGTGCAGTGAGTCACATAATGATCTGATTATGCTTTCAAGGCCATGAAGTCACATGAAGCCCATCAAGTCAAACAGCAGCTTTTATTCTACTTATTTGCCTCATATTTCTGCGTTTTCCTGCATTTTCCTGCATGTGTTTAAAGACGTCGTTCATTGAGGTTTAAAGAGGAACACACTTCATTACCATGTCCTGACATAAAAATTTGAGTTGTAGATTTTGTTATTTCTTAGAATTTAAGATGATAATTTAAATAGTAAGACAGAAGACAGAATAATTTTATTTCTTTGTCTATGTCCTCATCAACAATAGAAACAGCAGCCAGCACTGAAGCCATTGTAGCATAAGCTGCAGGTACACTTAGTCTGTGATCGCATTTAGATTGCATGTCTAACTGTTCATTATCCACTAAAATTTAAACTAGTGCCTTCTAATTACTGTTGACTTGTTCACCATTTTGACCATTAAGTCGTGATAGCTTTAAATGAGGCCTGTGCTGTTTGGTTCTGTTCACATCAGACTATGTGTGTGTCTGTGTCATAAACCTTTAAACAATATTCACTCTTTCATTATTTTCATTTTCTATCTGTGCAACATATTTTCCCTGAAAACACACACACAGACACACACGTTCATTCAGCCTCATGCAGGATCAGTCATGCTAGAGGTCGTCTGTGCGCCAGCTTGACAATGCTGTCTATAAGCTGCTTTGGAGCAAGAGGAGAACTTCTAAGGACAATCAACAAGAGGAGGTATTCTCACTTCACATATAGTTCAGTGTCAGTGTGAATCACTGAGGTGGAGGGTGGCAATCCTTTTCAATTCCTTCTCAGTTGAACCCATTCCAAGCGTGAATAGAAACTGCAATTGATTTGCTAATGATAGAGTATTCACTGCTAATAAGATGGATATAACAACCTTGTCCTTGTCGTCATTGAAATGTTTGGGGGAAAATTGGCTTTTTAAATTGATTAAACTGAAGGTGAACAGGAGACAGCCATGCAGGATGTTGTTTTATACTGTGGAAAGATGATTTGAGATAAATGTGATAGAGCTGTTTATGTCTTTTTTCCCTTTTTTTAACTTGAATTTGCTGGGGTAACCGAATTATATTTATTCAGTTATTGTATAACAAAATGAGTGGAAATAGATAATGATTGATTCAATTATTAGCCGAAGTTAAACAGAATCAGTGCTCGAGCACCCTGCTCATCTCAGACTGCCGACATTGCTGACATTTCTACTTACATGCAGACCTTTACAGTCATTCATTCTATTGATCTTGGATTTAAATATGTTTTAATTCCGAAATACTGTCTTGTTATATTTTGTGAAAGAATTTTTATTTTGGTTCATCTTCTTAAAAACATATATTCTAATGACACTGTCACTGTATTATCAGATTAAAGGATTGAAAACTAAATAATTTCTTTCTTTAGGACAGTAAACAAACCAATTAATGGTCATTACGTTTTCCTCCTTTGTTATATCCAACAGATGCTGTAGCATGAGGTACTGACTGGGGTCGTTTTAGGCTTGCGTGAGTTATGTTTTCTGCTTTAGCAATTCAAGCTAAATCTCAAATTGAATAAAAAATCTCTGTAGAGCACTATTCAAAATTGGACTGGCTTGTTATTTCCCATCAAACTAACATTTACACCCTCTCATGGCTTGTTAAAATTATTTCCTAGTTCAAAATGATACGACAATAATAATGATAGTCACTGGGCCCTGCTGTGGATGTGACACAAATGGCATATAAATCCAGATGTGACTGGCTGTAATGAGCAGCTGTTGACGATAATCCAGCTGATAAATGACTTTTAGGAGCTTTAAAACCCTTCGGCTCCAGTATCCCTCCATGAGGAGTTTATTTTCAACATGACATCATGAGATGTAATAAAATATCAGGGAGCAGTTTGGTAGCTTAGCGCATCAACCACATATTCTCAGTGAAGAGTGAAATCCAGCAGAAGATATCTCTCCTCCACTTTGCGCATATTTAATAAAACAGAAACATGTCATAGATGTAATTTGAAAAGCTGAGTAGTACTGAAACACTATAATAAAACTGCAAAGCTGTGAACACAATCTGTGGCCTTCCTTGTGCATGAGCTTTCTATGTTAGTCACCATGTTGTGCTTCTCTGTAAAGGTGTGATGGATGCAGTGCAAGAAATCTCAGCATGGTAAATCTCAGTGCTTGTACATCACACAGCTGTACTATGTAACTGTGAATAGCTGTCACTGGATTTCATCTGTCTCTCCGACCCCCAATTTCCTCCAGCAGAAATCTGGATGAGTGGTGCCTCTCTGTCTGTGCAGGATAGATGCGGGATGGAGGACTTTTGCCATGGCAACCACTAATGCAGTATAGATGGAGGGACTGAGCATGGGCTACTGCTGTAATAATACAGGATTCATGGAAGGCAGGTGAAATGTCATCTGGGCTGTTTAAATGAGTGCCTTTGATGTCTGGTGTGGTTAACATTGAATCCCACTTGGCTCTGCTGGAGAAATTAGGCTATTGTTTCCTGTATTAGTTCAGCACCACAGCATTCTTTCTATTCAGTTTCCATCCAGCAGCATGTAGCAAAAAAAGAGTTTCTACTCAACATGGCTTCCTATACTACATAACCTTACTTCATTTTTAAGTCAGCCCCTCCATCACATTGTTTCCTATATCGGCTTATACTGCCCAATCCTCATAATCCCTCTGTAGTCTGAGTCAAATATCTGGTCCGAGCAGTGTCCTCTCACCTTCTTCTAGGATGTGATTTCCTCTATCCTCCTCTTCCTCCTCTTCACACACTGGATTACAACTGGCCAAGTTTGAAGAGTAATATCTAGCAGGTTTGCATAGAGTTTGGACTTATGGTGCTGCTTGGTCAAAAATCTTGTGATTTTCATTTATGTTTTGTCATATTGTAAACAATTATTATTATTATTATTATTATTATTATTATTATTGTTGTTGTTGTTGTTGTTGTTGTTGTTGTTGTTGTTGTTGCTGCTGCTGCTGTTGTTGTTGTTGTTGTTGTTATTGATGCAGTGTTTGCACATCACTTTGTAAAAAGATTCCAGTGTGCTGAAATAGTGCAGCAAACTAAATAAAATAGCAGATATATGATGCTGCTTTATAGTTTAGAAGGGTATCATTATAGCAGAATTCTTCTTTTCTATGTCACATTCTAAGTATGTTTATACTGTGCATATGTCAAATAAATATTATATTTAATTTTTACAAAAATGATATTACCCCAGTTCACAGTAACTATCTGCTACACTGTCAGGTAAAGACCAGAGTTGAAGTCTTATAGTGTAAAATACATGAAACATAAGTTTGACACTGGTCACTGACTCTTTCTTTAAAAGACAGAGTATATTTGCTTTGCTCTGCTGTGTTAAGGCTATTTTTCAGTGTCAAGAGGGCCATAAGTCATAGCCTCTGCATGAGAGCGTCAGTCCAAGGCAAACATTCCTTCCATGTGGCCCAGTCTATACCCCTTCCCTGACCTGCTGCTACTGTTGCTATGTGTGTGACTGCGTGTGCGTGTGTCCATGTGTGTGAGGGCGTATTTGTTTTGTCTGCCCCTATCTATAGCTTTGAGCTGCCCCTTTCTTTAACAGCTAGAGAAAGAAACCACACCCCTAAGGCCTTGGCCAGTGTATGTGTATGTGGCGTTTTGCTCTCGTGGGATTTGAGGATTTCTATTGCAGTCACATTTCCTCAGCAATGGCCACGAAACACCAATATTCTGAATAAAATGAACAGAGGAAGTTCTATATGTTATATTCATTACTTCATATAATGAATAAAATGAACAGAGGAAGCTCTATATGTTATATTATTTAGATGAAGTAACACTTACATATTCATATGTGCACGAAAAATCACATTTGGGCTGTATATTCTTTACTGGTAATTTATGTGCAGGTCTATACAGCTGACCTGCACATAAATTAAAAACCCGACACAGAGATATTTCAATACAAGCATTCACACAGACACAAGAATGCAAACACACATGCGTATGCAAACACACAGCGTTGGCATTAGCCAATAAGAAGATAGTGTGAATGTGACCTGCACTTCCCTTGTGAATACATACCCCCAGGAGACCCGGGCCTACCTGTTTTTATGTTTGTTTGTGCTATCCGTGGCACCCTGAGTTCCATGATATCATTAGCTTGTCCTCTGTTTAGTGAAAGCAGAAGGCACATTTATATACATACATGCAGTTTCTTCACAGTTGTGCACAAGCCAGGATATTTGTTTGTTCTATTTAAATGTTAGTTTCATGCAGTATATGCAGTCTCCAATGGTTTGCTTATATGTGCTATAATTTTTAATCCGCTTTCACACTTTTTTGTGTAAATACTGTCAGACAGGATGTAAAACACTGCTGAACTGCTCAGTCACTTTAGATGTGGACTTCTTTCTGTATTAATCATTGGCAATTTTATGGTTTGAGAATGTTGTCAGACTAATTCTGCCCAGAAATTATATAACTTATTATGATTAGCTGAATACTTTTGAAGTGAATTGACAGTAAAGCGGTCATAAATTACCAGCAAATATACACAATATTTCAGTTGTAGAAAATAAGTTTAACAAGTCCCTCATTGCAATGCTTCTACTACAAATAATAACAGTTTTATTTTATTCCATCAGCTATATGCCCTGAGTGACAACAGACTTGTATTTTCCACTCATTTATTTTCATTTATTACAATTAAGATAGGCTCTTTTTCTAAAATATTCTGTCTTGATGTCTATACCACTCTACATTTATCAATGAATTGCAGGTGTAAATACTCAGTGAACTCCTCATGCTGCCAGGGTGGAAAATGAAATGGCCTCTCCAGCTGGAAGAGCAAGTGTTGTGTGGGCTCCCTGAAGTGGTGCAGCACTGGGTCATTGGAGAGCCACAGTGTGTTTGGGAACACAACAGTCTGTGTTATTTCAGTGCAGGCTTGTTGGATGAAGGACCATTTCACAGGCATTATGGATTAATCTTTGGCAGGATCTCTCCAGGATCAAGCAAAACTGGATGTTTAACCTCGCGTGTCCTAGACCTTTCGTGATAGAGAGCTCTCTTGTAATAAACCAGGACAGGGAGGATTGAATTTGACCCACATTTCACTGTAAATTCATTACTTGACTCCTTGTGAAAATACTGAATTACAGGGGAACATTCTTCTTCAGGTAATTGTAATCCATAGACAAATAAATATATTCCATAACACCAAAGTGCAAATGGACCTATTCCATTGCATTATTATTAAGGGTCATGGTCCATCTATTTACTTTTGTTATTAATGTTTCAGTTGGACATTTCTCCCTGTTGATCACTCATGTCTTGTTCAGGTAAAAGTTTGAACTGTTGCATTTTTTTTACTCTATGATGCTGTCAGCTGCACACAATCACAGATTCACAGCTGACACCCCCCACCTCAGCCCTCATTTGTTGAAAAATGTTTGATAAGCTTGGCTTGAGTTCATTTTCACAAGAAGTGTGATTAAGTGGTCTAAACTTAACAAGCACAGTGCAATTTAACATTTGAACTGCAGAAAGACCAGTAATGTATGCCTGTAGATGTAAATACAGTTAATTGTTTGCGTGATTTAATAAATAAATGACAAGAATGTGATCTGTTTTCTTGTATCATCAGACTGATTTTTAAAATGTTTTAGGCATAAAACTGGATCATACTTATTGATGAAGAATTTTACCAATAAGATAGTTTGTTTGATGCTGGGTTTCACATACATTAGATCTTTGGGAGAATTTTCACAGTTAGTAAATCAGATTTGTAACCGTTTAAACCTGGTCCAAGGGGTCACAAGAGGATGTTTGGTCAAAACTTTGTTGTAATTTGTAAGTTAATCCCAGTATTTTTAACTGCTGAACTACTGAAGCACTCTCAGTTCCCTATTTTCTTTATTTGAAGGGGATATTTTTATATTATTTATTAACTGGGCTTAAATTGTGAATACTGGTATTGTGTGATAAAAGTGTGATAATGAATCTATTATGTTTTTGAAGGGCCTGTGGAATAAAAATTTGCATTTTTATTCATGATGGGTGCAAGTAAAAAATCAACAATATAAAAAATATCCTCATCTACTCAAGCTCATCAACATATGCTCCTCTGATTTTGGTGATGCATACCTAAATTCAAATTAAAACAATAATTAATGCTTGAATTTTGACTCAGCTAACCACAAATAAACAGCAGTTTAAAGAACTATATTTTATGACTGATTTTGAAAGAGTTGTATTTTTTAGAGAAGCTCTCTTTAGGTTGTGTAAGCTATATTTCACAAATACAAAGGCAGATATGCCTTTTAATGAAGGAGTTCACAAGTACAATCCATTTTACAAAAGCTTACTTTTAAGAAAGTGAAGGCTTTAATGTAGGGGTGCCATCTAACACAAACATGGTAATGTCAGACATTTCATTGTACCATTTTCTCTGTTCAAAGAGTCTTTGTGATATGTTTTAATATATTTTATCACAGGTTTTTCTTTTCAACATCTGCACCCACAAACATATATTGTTTGATATTAATTATATATGCTGGAAAAGTTGAAGGTTAGAGTGAGGAAACATAATTAAATTGAAATGCAAATCAGTAAACTTCTGATCATAAACCTGTCACCTAAACAATAATTATACTCCCTTTCAACTGATATATGTTACTTCATCCTGTTTTCTTGAAGTTACTCACTGTGCCACAATTACATACCTTTTTGGTTGTATGCACTTGCACCTGTGAGATAATGTGACTTCCGCGAACCCCAGTCATCTATTTCAAACTTTGTGGCTATATATAAAACTGAATGACAGCAGTAATTGTCACTGTGGTTTGAAAGTCATTCCAAATCAAATCAGTCACTCTCTGTCACTGTAATTGTCACAATCGAATGACAGAGGGTGGAGTCATTCTAGGTTATGTGCTCACATATTGTGTATACCGGCTATGTTGTTGATTTGATTCCCATATATCCTATTCAGGGACTGCACTGACTGATTTCACTTGGAGTTTGGCTTTCAGTAACCTATTCCACCTACCAACTGTAAATAAAGGTTAATGAAATAGCCTGCAGGCAGCTGACAAGGAAAGATTTACTTTTGTTTGCCCATGACATTGCTACCTGCAGAATGAAGGGATACTGTAAAGACAGAGATTAAGGGACCGAACAGTGACTAGAGGACTTGTAATGCATATTTAAATTCCTATGTGGCCTATCCACCAACTTACTTACTGTTGAGCCAAATAAAAAGTCATCTGCAAATTAATAGCCACAACTCTGTGATCACAGAATAAAGGAAAGATCAGACTATTCACTTGAAGGACCTTGGCGATGCCCATAGATCACTAATAATTTTAATGGCTGAATGTGCGTTCTAATAGACCCAGGAAATATGATTAATCTAAGTCTACAATATTTATAAGAAATAATCCTGTTAGCAGTGCCCACTTTGTTTGATCAGTCATATCTTTAATGCAATTAATTGCCTGAACTCACATTATTCTCCTACTGAAACTATGAAAACAGCAGTCTTCACTTTTTATATTTTCTTGAAATGTGAGATTTAGTTTAATTCAATCCACAAACAGGTCATGAACTTTCCAGAAATCACTGTCAATCCCAACTGTTGCAGAACTCAAGCAAGCCAATGATAGGTGTTCCAACTTGCTCAGTGATGTTTGTTTTATTGCCTGGAGGCATAACCTGTTTTATTTAAGAAAGACCAGAACCATTTGGATTGTTGATCATTCAGTCTACAGTAACAGTCATAAATTCAAACAAAGCAGAACAAACCAGCTCCTGATTTCACTGATATCATGCAATCTTCTGCCAAGGTAATAAAAACCAAAACAAAAAAGAAACGAAGTCTCCCAATCAGTTTTTGACTGCAGTGTTTATATTTGTGTTTCATTTACTACAACTTGCCCTCTGACATCACATAGATTGCAAATAAACGTATAGTAGTTTGGAGATAGCACAGATGTTGTCTCTTTGAACAGACAGTTCTTACCTTTATTACCAAATAGACTAATCTAACTTGGTTTTTAACCTGTAAAGTTATTTGTTTGCTCTTTTGAAGCAGGGACGTACTGATGAATAAAGATGCTCTTAGCAGTGAGACTCTCAGTGTCTCTCTCTGTATAGATGGAGATGTGACTTTGCACACAAGCTGAAAGAAATTATCCATGTTTCCAGAGTCCAGGAGATTTAACTCGGGGAAAGGAATCGGATTTCCCTTTTCTAGTCTGCCGGATCTTCATTCCATTGTGTATTCATACTCGTGGTGTAGACGTGGAATTTGGCTTACTTTATTCTCTTAAATCAACTCTTAATCGGAACCAATGTAGGTATCCATCAAGGTAGGTAAATATATACAGAACTGCGTCAAAACGAGACTAACTAAGACGAAATGTGACTTCGGTTTCTATTTTATTCGAACGCACGGCAGGATATTCGACCGCTGGAGGTGCTCTTTGGTCTATATAAACATGCCGCCATCTTACATTTCCCAGTCTCTGCTGTTCCGGCCAAGTCAGTAGAAGCTGCCTGTGGAGGGAGCGGACGAGGGCTCCCCGCTGACGCTCGGCTTCAAATTTTCCTCGAGTTTTTCCCGTTTCAGAGTGGTTTTTACTCTCCAGGACCCGAGTGGACAGACTTGCTGTGTTGACAAGGGTAGGCTTCCGCATTCAAAACTATCGGCTCCACTCAGTTTCTCTCTTTTCTGAATGCCAGCAGGAATGGAGACCGTTGTTGTGTGCGGACCGGCCGGGGGGATGCTGCTGCTGCCGCCGCTGCTGCTGCTGCCGCAGCTAGAGAGCCAGCCGACTCTCGGCATATATTTGGGATATGCCAACCACCGCCTAATGGAAACATACCTATTTTACCGACGATACTCGTTGATTCTATGATAGCACATGGTTTGTCTTCGGCATTAGACAGTTGTTTACAGTAGCCAGGTTTGCCCCAAGGATTTCGTTGCCGTCCAGGTATTCGGAAACCCTAAATGGGATTTGGGATTAAACGCCTGTGGTGCTTCCTAGCTTGTTTGAATAGTTAACGTTAGCAGATGTTAGCCTAACTAGCCCACTTCTTCTACTGGCCACATTCCACTATTCTGACTCATGTTTGCTCGACTTGAGAGTCGTCTTTTTTTCCTTTTTGCAGCAGCTTTAGCTTTAACAGAGATGAAGATAAGATACACCCGGGTGAAGCTCGGTGCGTTGCGGCCATGTGTATGGCGTAAAGTTACGCGTTAAAACTTAAGTTGGGGGAAATTAACATTAGCCAGGTTATGAAATGAGTAAACATTAACGCAGACGTTTCGTCAGAAGTTTAGTGTTCACTCTTTAAAACTTTAAAGCTGACGTGAATTCCGGCTAGTTTTTTTGGCACACTGGCCCCCAATCTGCCTTTAAGTGGTAAAGTTTATTTTAGGTGATAGGCCCCTGTGTGTTTTCCACTCGTCCTTTTAAACAAAGACCGACAAATTCTTCCCAGCCGCTGTGCTTTGGGAGGAAGACGAGGAGGAGCCAGAGTGTGAAATTTGAGTCACTGGTGTTGGAGCAAGAAAGTCAGGGGCGGCCAGCAGCTGTGGAGGAGAGGGGGGTGGGGGCATCAGCACGCTGGTTTGGATCCTTTGGATGGTGTCTGTTTTATTGAATGTTAGGTGGTGGGGTTTTTTCTCCCCATATGGCGCTTTTGTGCTGGTTTTGCTTTTGAAAAGGCAAAGGCGCGTCCTGACGGGGGGAAAAAGTTAGACACCTCCCGCTGCTTGTCACCATTCCTCCCGATTCAGTGTGGGAAAAGAAGCGCTTCAGTGGACCAGGTCATGTTTACGTACCACTAATTACGACTTGGTTTCTTTGGAAAAGGCGGCTGAAAGAGATGTAGAGATTTAACGACGGCTTGCAAATGTTGCCACACCGGCTCGGGATTTTTGCAGGCGCGGAAGCTGTGCGGCTAAACTGGTTTTATTTTAAATGATGGCACAGTGCGTGTGTTGTCGAATTTCTTCAAATGTGTTTACGTGTGTCTCTGCGGTGGCCCAGTGAAATCCCCGGCCACAGTGCACAGCGGAACAAAACACTTAGAAATCTGTCATCTCGTCAGCACAATTTTGTTCTGACGACGCTCTGAAATTTTTAAGACGAAAAACGTGGGTGTCGACTACATACAAGACCGGTAGTGGTTTTGAGGTAACCCTGTTGCCAGACAAGTCCTCCCGTGAACCTTTCCAGTGATGTTGCCATTACCTAATAATGTACTTTTTCAGTTTGTCATTACTTATCTTTGTGTGCGTTTGAGGTTAAATTTACACGTTTAAAGAATCGCATGTGCGGCGGAAATGAGAAATCACGTCGTATTGATGCAAAATTTCAAGTGAAGTGTTGTATTTTTTTTTCTTATAATGCATTGATGATTGTCCAAACAAACCAAAGTCAAGGGAAGCCAAGGGAAAGTCACCTTCGTCTGGAAGTCCCGTGGACTCTCTCCTGTTTGTCCACAGGCGTCCATCATTTTGCTGCTGTTAACACAGAATAAAGCCCTGGAGGGGCTACAGGCATTCATTGCATTGTTGGCAGCCAGCAGTGAGTGCTGCTGACCCTGCACATTATGGCTAAGCCCGTGGCAGCTCCCGTCCCTCTGCTTGTGCCGATAATACAGCTTGTTTGGGTCATTTACTCATATGGATGTATTGAAACCCCCCCCTGTGTTTTTCGCTTGAGTGCAAATGCATGAGTTAGATGGATTTAGGTAGTCGCATTGTCAAGAAGCAATTTCCTCAGAAATGTAGAGTTCATATTTCTTTAGTGCAATTTAATTTTGTATGATTTATTATTCAAAGCTTAATGTCAGTAGGAGTATAAAATAAAAACACCATCTAGAAATTAAATGTCATCTAGATGTGTTTTTCCAAAACTGGATTTTTTTTTAACCTGCCAGTTTGTGGCAATAGGCTCAGATTTACAGAGCTTTTCCCCCAATAAGAGGAAATGACATTACATGGCTGCCTTGAATTACAGCTTGGGACAAATAATTATGATTTGATAGATTCTAGGTTTTCACAAATTAAGAATGAAAATACCGGCACTACAGGTTGTGACTTAAACTGTTTTTTTCCTCTGATTAAATAGGTTGTTTGGTGCTCCTCCTTCATAGGTAGCAGATGTTTTAGCCACTGTGGTTTTTCTGAGGCAGTGAAGGATAAACTAGACTTTAAGCTACAAAAGGTAACAATGTTCTTCATGTACTGTAGGCCGATGAAGGGAACTCTGCACTTGTTGCCTTGTGTCTGCTGTGGAGCAGAGCAAAAACATAAACACAGTGAAACAGAGAGCAAAGGATAACAGCAAACAGACTGAGTTAAATTGACTACACGAAATTGACATAAATTAAATCCTTTTTTAGTCTTTATTTTTTGTGTTTTGAGTGTTGCATTAGAACACTCTGGATGACGTTTGACTTCACAACCTTTAATTTCATGCATCTCTTTATAAATGAAGGGAAACGTATACACTAACATCCATGTTTGAGAGGCGCAGTGGGACTTCATTTTCTACCCAGGATGCCATTACGCCACTTTATTTTTACATAGAAGAAATTTTTTTGCTGCCATTCAGAATCTCACTCCTACATAAATATGACCTGTTATCAATTGGTGCTCAGGGCTCAGAAACTTAATGTTCAAATGAGAATATTTGAAAATGTTTAGCCACGGTCAATCTTTACATCAGTGCAAAAGTAGGGCATGCAAATAATTGTGGCATGCAAGGTTGAGGAATATCATGCTGAACCAAATAAAAAGGATGCAACCGAGTCATGTGCTTGTGAGAGGTAACTTCAGGGCTACCAGTGGGAAAATTTGGTCTGGAACCTTGAGATGACACTGTCAGTTTTCATAAGACAAAGAATTTTTAGTGCTGTTTTATGAGTTTTCATGAATGCTGTCAGTCATCTGGCTTAGTGCTGCTTCCTGACTGAGATGCTCTCTGTGCAATTAAGAGCTACATGTGGAGACATCCTGCTGGTTCAAAGAGCCAAGGTTTTGCCATGTGAGTCAAATCAAGTCCTTTGTGGAGCAGTTGTTCCTTTATCCCTTCAGTTAATTTCTTGATTTTTGTTTTCATTTTGTGCACTATGAAAATTTAGCTGTGCTGCATTTAACTCTTTGTGTACTAGGATGTGCTTTCTCTTGCACTAACTAGAGCCAGCCTAATGGGTGGTGGTAGTACTGTTTGTTCTGTGAGGCAGCTCCTTTGGACAAACAGCATTGCTGTTTCACTGTTTAAAATCTGTTATGTGTCATTTAAACATTAATGACATGTTTGGTATTTGAAGAGCATGTTTTCCTCATTGTAGTCAGTACAGTGTCACGAGCCCAGTCCTCTGCTGGAGCTTTACACTCTGTTATTTGAATGTTGACCTGGGACAGCAACATTGCGGTTAAACTTAACTCTGAGAGCCTTTGTGTGCCTGAGTGCATGCACCTTACCTTACCATATATATAGTTTCTTTTGTGGGATATCTGTTAAAGATTGATGGAGGTATAGCTACATGTGCCTTCCTCTATTGCTTCAGCTCTCTTGAGGTGCATATATCTGGATTTACTCTACACCTACTGTATATTACACAAAACGGTAATCTGAGTCTGGTGACTGGTGTGTCACTCATGCGTCATCTGGTTTCAATCATGTGGCTTTGACTTCACCAGGCACAACTCTACATATTGAATTTCACATCTGGCTTCAAAGAAACCTCCCGTTCAGATTTTTGTGGCTGGGCTGCTGGTTTGATGTCTAGGAACGCTTACTGTAATGAGTTTTTTGTTGTGTTCAGAGTTGAGAGTGACTTTAGGGTAAAGCTGCCATTTGTGTCTCACAGTTGGAAGCCAGACTTTGCTTGTTTGCCCATTTAAAAAAAAAAACAAAAACTACCATCTCATTTTCCAAAGCCAGATGTAAAGAACCACTTTTCCACCCGTGTGAATCATAAATTGTTCCACTATGTGCTTTGATTGTGTGTCTGATATGTATGGGATATGTGGCTCCCATTAGGACTTGGCTGGGTTATGTGAGGGCAGGCCTGCAATGCTGGAAGGATGGCGTGTGAACAGTAAATTTGAGTTGGTGTGCTTGTGGTTAGAAGCAGCAGTCTTGGAGCCTGACTCAAGATTGGGTTTTAATGATACAGCTGAGCTAAGGTGGTGTGGGTGAGAGAGGAGGAAAGTAATTCAGAGCAGTAGTTTAGCTGTTTAGCTGGGTGTATTTGCATGTTGGCAACCACTGAACTCGACAACCTCCTACACATTCACTGACATTCATACTGGACTGCTTTTTGCCCCTATGTGCCTGGCTACAGTCTATTTCTGTATGTCTTTTTGGTGACTTTTTCCTTCATTTTGGCCTTTTATCATTTTTATTTGATTCAATACAAGTCAAAATACAGTGTTTTGGAAGTAGTGCAACCCCAGTACAAGTCGATAAGGAAACTGTTAAACTTGACAAATAAACTGTGCAATTGCTATAAGGAACTTACAGTGAGGTGGTTCTTAAAAACCAGGTATTTTAATCTTATGATTTCTGGACACTCACACACCAAGTGCAAACTAAATCTACAAGATTATATGGACGTCAGGGTGACTACAGACTTGATAAAGTTAAGCTGAATGCTCTATTGTTGTCAGCTAAATAGTCTACAAGCCTGTAATCAAGAAAGAAATATGGTTTGTGTATCGTAAATATCAAAGTATGGTTTGATCAGTGTAAGGGCTGCCTCCTAAAAACTAAATGTTGACAGAAACGGCTGAGTTTTAGAAAAAGATTTGGTCCACAGGAAGCAGTGTCACTCAGTCACGAATAAACATTAGCATTTCCATGGCTGGTCCCTGTGGTTATTGGATTCTAATTATACAAGTAAATCCAATGGGGGATCACTAAGACTGATAAAGGATGAGGTGACATTCAAAGTCTGACAGCAAATATTTGGTCAGTTTCTCCAGCATGTTTGAAACTGTTTGACAAGTGGCTATTGTGGTACAAGCATCTCCACTTTGTTGGCATCAGTAACAGCTTGCTAGTTTCGCGTGTTTTTTGTTTTACTTGAGAACTTTTTATTTTATTAAAAGCTTATAAATTTCTGTCTCTGTAAATGTAATACATTTTTAACAGTGTTATGACTTTTTTTTTTCTCAGCCCTCAAACTTTAATCCCATCTGATACCCACCAGAAGAGTCAAAGCTCGATGACTAGGAAAATCTTTGTTCAGAGAAGCGGATTAGTATTGCTAGATATTACTGTCATTAGACATCTAGTTGATCAAATGAAGTGGTCATAGTCATGGCAAATATTTTTATGTTAATTACAAATCTAAACAAACAACTTTATTCATCCCCTAAGTTGGGAAATAAAGGCACTGTCATCGGCAGTCTTAATCTAGCAAAAAACCCTGAAATTCCCTCTTGGGGATTAATAAAGTAGCTATCTGTCTGTACATTTTTCAAAAGTTACTATGTATCTGCTGCAGGTTGTTTTTGCATTCAGAAACTCTGCTAGCCTCTCTGTATAATTGCACAAGCTCAAAATATTTTTTTTTTGCATTCATTTCTTAAAAATATTTTTCCAAACATAGCTGCTGCACACCTGTTGCTGCAAGCTGCAGCTTGCTCACAATTTGAATTACATTCACTTTCTTGGGGAAGAAACGGAAAAAATAAGCCCAAATGTTTTTTCTTAAAAGAATTTTTAGTTTACTTTTGATTTACTTTGATTAGCACTGTTTGCTGGGTGACTATGCATGCATGCAGAATTATATCAAAGTTCAGAGCGCATATGATCAGTGGGACATATGCAGAAGAGAACAGTATGCTTCTGATATCATCAGACTGTATAAAGATGGATGCATCTTTTGGGTCTAAAGTCAAGTGAATGCTCAAGTGTCTTAAACTTGAATCACCAGGGGGAGGCCACGCGGGTTGCAAAAAAGTTTGCAGTTGACGTCTATGGAGAAATGACTCGGGACCCGGGCCTCTGTAAACACTTTTCAGATGAGTTGATGGTCTCTCTCGCTTTTGGGTTATACTGAAAAAGAAAATTATGCCCATTTTGTTAATTATGGTCTTTCTAAGATTAAGAGGAGGATTATACAGGATATGCTCATTGGCTAATGACTTGTGATTGACCAATTGGCTAATGAACATGCAAATTCACACCTCTCACTCGGCGTTTAACACCAAGGTGGCAAAAGCGAAAATGCTCATCTCAGGCCTTCATAAATTGACTTCACTAAACAGTGAATGACATCACATTGGTTACATCCTTTTTTTTATACAGTCTATAGGTACATTTTCAGGGAAAACTGACAAGTTGCATATTGTTGCTTTTTGTCTGTTTGTAGTTCATCTGTTTAGCTCACTACATGAAACACTGCATGGTTTTTAACTACCTGCACTTTCTCTAATAGAAAAAAATCTGTGGCTTTGTCTTGCATTAGTCTGATTTTTTTCTTTTTTTCTCCCCCCCACCCATGTCTGGTATTAGAGTATGCTCAAACTGATATGGTGATCTGAAAGGGATTTGGTCTCTTATTTCCCTGCTTTATAACCACAGATGTATTTTTGAAAGGGTCTGACGAAAGCATTCAAGACTCCCTGGATCCACATCCCCCGTTTGCCGTTTATCTCATTTTAGCTGAGATTTTCTTAGGCATTTTCCCCATTCTCCATTTAATGCTTTCCTGTCATAACATTTATCTTTGGGTATGAATTGAAAATGCCTCTCTGTTTGCCTTGTATTTTTCCAAATTAATCCCCTTTTGCTCACTCTGCCTTTCTCCTGCCATTGCCAGTGTTTACTTTCCTGCAGAGTGTCTTTTCAGCTTCAAAGCCAGTGCAGGAATGTGAATGCCCTCCTCCCTGCCTCTTTACTCCACCCAGTGCTCCACTTCCCCCTGTCCTTCCTCACCTAAATAGTTGGGAGCTGCTACACTTAATGGTAGCCTTGTTTGTGCTGCTGTTTGCACGTCTGGCTTAAAAGGGAAGAGGAAACCAAGAAAGGAAGGAGGCAGGAAAGAAAGCACTGGAAAGTTGCTTGTCTGGGTGTTTTCTTCAGCTTTCATTCATTTCCGTCTGCTTCTCTGCCTTTACCTTTTTGATATTGTATTTAGTGTAAAATGGCTGATTTACTGAGTGGTGTAGAGGAAGGAAGTGATAAATGGTGGGATGCTACACAGGCAGCCGAATTGATAGACATTTTTTTGTTACAGATCAGGAAGCTGTGTCAGCCACGGATTGAGAAAGGAACATGGCTTCCCAGGGTGAGTTTATGGAGTTCAAGGGCATGCATTTATTGACCTTCCCACCCTTTGCTTCTCCCTCAGTTACACATGCGGCATGTTTAAACTTAACAGCAGTCCAAAATTACAGCTTCACTTGGTAGAGGTTTGTGTTCTCATTAAAGCACACTGAATTAGTTATTGATTTCAATTTGAAACTTGGGGCACATGTAAAATCCAACTTCATGCTTCAAGAGTCTTTTACTGGTAAATCCTACTTCGCTGAATTATGAAAACATTGGAAAATAATAGCAGCCTCTGCAGTGAAATCCATTCACTGCAGAGGCTATAAACCACTGCTGACATACTCACCGTCTGAGTGCAGCATACCAGTGTTACTGTTAATTAAATGTTGATATTGTTTAAGACTTCTATCAACCATGTTTTTGAAAAACTCAAGGTTTTGACAAAATTGGATAACTGCAATTAATTCCTTAGATTTTTCAAGTCTGTTTACTCCACAGTGAGTTTGAACTTGCAGAACTGAAGTGTTTCAGGCTGACTCTTTGTTGGTGATTTTCTCTTTTTAGCTGATCTGATGGAACTAGACATGGCCATGGAGCCAGACCGTAAGGCAGCAGTCAGTCACTGGCAGCAACAGTCCTACCTGGATTCAGGCATCCACTCAGGGGCCACCACAACTGCTCCATCCCTCAGTGGGAAGGGCAACCCTGAGGAAGATGATGTTGACAACAACCAGGTCATGTATGAGTGGGAGCAGGGCTTCAACCAAAACTTCTCCCAGGAACAAGTACAAGGTAGGTTATAACGGTGTTGATCTGTTGGACATTTTCAAGGATGATCACAGGTGATTAGTTGAACATAAAATCATACAAAGCTGCTCTTCTGTCTGCTTCAGACATAGATGGTCAATACGCCATGACACGTGCCCAGCGGGTGCGTGCAGCAATGTTTCCAGAGACTCTTGAGGAGGGCATGCAGATCCCTTCTACACAATATGATGCAGCAAACCCCACCAATGTCCAGAGGCTGGCGGAGCCTTCACAGATGCTCAAACATGCTGTGGTCAATCTGATTAACTATCAAGATGACGCTGAGCTGGCAACCAGAGCGATACCAGAACTCACCAAACTCCTCAATGATGAGGACCAGGTAATTGTCTGTGGCTCAGAATCATCTCTAAAAATTTTCACCCCACTATTATTCGGTAACATTTGTCTTGTTTCCTTCCAGGTTGTAGTAAACAAAGCAGCAGTGATGGTTCACCAGCTTTCAAAGAAAGAAGCTTCTCGCCACGCCATCATGCGCTCACCTCAGATGGTGTCCGCCATTGTCAGGACCATGCAGAACACAAATGATGTGGAGACGGCTCGCTGCACCGCAGGAACACTGCACAACCTTTCCCATCACAGAGAGGGACTGTTGGCTATCTTCAAGTCAGGAGGAATACCAGCGCTAGTTAAAATGCTGGGGTATGTAAGAGGACAGTAGATTAATAGTGGTTGGTCTCCCCCAGGATTTAAATTTATTTGGTGCACTGTAATTTACCAGTGCAGGAAGCAGAGCAATGTTTTAAACAGGGCCATAGGAAAAGCTGACGTTAAATTTTGTCTTAGTGCAGCAGAGGCTGTGGAGAGGAAGGACCACAGAGAAACCCAATTTGTATATCTGCTTGTAATCTTACAGTAATTTAATAATCCTGTCTCTTCTGCAGTTCACCAGTGGACTCTGTCCTGTTCTATGCCATCACAACCCTCCACAACCTCCTCCTGCACCAGGAAGGAGCCAAGATGGCTGTTCGTTTAGCCGGTGGACTACAGAAAATGGTGGCTCTGCTCAACAAAACAAATGTCAAATTCCTCGCCATCACCACTGACTGTCTCCAAATACTGGCCTATGGAAACCAGGAAAGCAAGGTGAGGGTTTAGTGTGTTAAAACCTGGTGATGCATTAAATTTATTTTGCGTACACTTAACCTGCAGTATGTTGGTCTGTATTTGACCCTCAGATACTGTGTACATGGGAACAAAAAACATCCAACCCCTTTTCTGTTTGTGTAGTTGATAATTCTGGCCAGTGGTGGCCCCCAGGCACTCGTCAACATCATGAGGACTTACACCTATGAGAAGCTGTTGTGGACCACAAGCCGTGTTCTCAAAGTTCTGTCAGTGTGCTCCAGTAACAAGCCTGCCATTGTAGAGGCTGGTATGTTTTATAAGCATTTTAATTTTGATCCAGTTAGCGCAATAGTCTGTACAGTAAAAAACTTAATACGAGGAAGTGCATGTGTTTGAAATTTATTGTCTGGCCTCACGGATGTAAACACTTTTTTTCCTCTTTATTGTCCTTCTGTTCAGGAGGTATGCAGGCTCTGGGACTCCACCTGACCGATCCCAGCCAGAGACTGGTCCAGAACTGTCTCTGGACTCTCAGGAACTTATCAGATGCTGCCACCAAACAGGTGAGGAGAGCTACCTGTTGTACTAACACCTGTGTTTAATCATTACTTTTAGACGGTAAAATACATTCAACACTATTTACTTGAGAATTTTCTATTAATAAAGTGAACATTTCCTGCCTTTCACACAAATTACTCTCCAGGAGGGAATGGAGGGTCTGCTAGGAACTCTGGTGCAGCTGCTCGGCAGTGATGACATTAATGTGGTGACCTGTGCTGCTGGCATCCTGTCAAATCTGACCTGCAACAACTACAAGAACAAGATGATGGTGTGCCAGGTGAGTACACACACTGTTGATGTTTTGGACAATAAAATGTGAAATTTGATGGTCACGTTATCCTCATTTATGTAATAGAAGGTGGTGTTTCTTTAAATAGTTTTTTTTTCTAGGTGAATATTTAATTTTTAATTTTAAAGGCTCAGAAAGGCACAATCTGTTCATCTCTAGGTTGGAGGTATTGAAGCGTTAGTTCGCACGGTGCTTCGGGCTGGAGACAGAGAAGACATCACAGAGCCAGCCATTTGTGCCCTGCGTCACCTCACATCTCGACACCAGGATGCTGAGATGGCACAGAATGCTGTCAGACTGCACTATGGCCTGCCCGTAGTTGTCAAATTGCTGCATCCACCATCACACTGGCCACTCATCAAGGTACATATACACACGTACGACTTGCCAGCAGTGGTCGGCTATGTAAGCTGCTCTTCTTACTGTCAACCACTCCGTTGTGCTGTGGTTCTTTTAGTAGTGGTCTGAGTGAAAATTACCCTTTAACATTTTGATGCCAAAATAATGGGCTGAATATTGTAACCTGCTATAATTTCGTGTTAAGTGCGTCCATACTGAACATTTTGTTGTGCACCCCTTACTATTGTAAGTTGCCCTAACCGGTTACACATCTAGCCCAGTTTTTAGACTATGAATACATCTGTCACATCCACTGGTATATTGGAGTTTTACTGTAGGATACCAAATAAGCATTGGTTAAGGTTTGTTCTTTGTTCAAAATGTGATTAACTCGTTTAAGGAAGGGCTTTCAAATGGAAAAAAATATCTTGAAATGGCACCTTTTAAAATCTTAGGAATACAACCATGTAATTGAAATGGAAACTTAAATATTGTCCAAGCTTATGTGTAACTTGTGTTAAATAATGCTGGCAGTAAAAGCATGATCAAATAACATGCAACTGTGTTTCTCCATCAGGCTACAGTTGGTCTTATTCGTAACCTGGCTCTCTGCCCTGCAAACCACGCCCCTTTGAGGGAGCAGGGCGCCATCCCCAGACTGGTCCAGCTGCTGGTCAGAGCACATCAAGACACACAGAGACGCACCAGTATGGGAGGCACACAGCAGCAGTTTGTGGTGAGAGGGCATACACTCGCTGCACTTCACTGAATTCACACCACTGTAATAAATACCAGGAGTCCATGGTGCATAATTCACACTCTGTGTTTCTGTAACACATTGAGAGAGCACCGGGATTACTCAGTACTTCCTGCTCAGTTTAGAAGTCGGATGTACAGCAACTAGACTGGTCTGTCACTAATCCTGTCTGCATTTATTAGGAGGGTGTACGTATGGAGGAGATTGTGGAGGGCTGTACAGGAGCGCTTCACATCCTGGCCAGAGATGTCCACAACAGAATAGTCATCAGAGGGCTCAACACCATTCCACTCTTTGTACAGGTCAGTCTGCAGCTGAGTTTCACTCTGTGCTTGTAATGCTATTGTCATGACAAGGATTTAAATCCTAAAAGTAAACCAAGACAGTTTAACTGAGATAATTGCAGATAATCTGTTTTAGTAGAGATTAATTTGTTTGAAGTATCTCTGGATTAAACAGGGAGACTGGATTGGACTAGAATCCCAGATGGTAACTACTTTAGGTGGATGCATTTGTAGAACAATTTATTGTACCACGGGGCTTTGTTGCATCTTTAATCATGTGATGTGTAGAGTAATGTGCAAGCAGAACAGTTTTTCTCTAAGCACTCATTCTGTGTTTGTGTGCAGCTGTTGTATTCTCCCATTGAGAACATCCAGCGTGTAGCAGCAGGCGTACTGTGTGAGCTCGCCCAGGATAAAGAGGCTGCTGAGGCCATCGAGGCTGAGGGAGCCACTGCTCCACTCACAGAACTATTGCACAGCCGCAATGAAGGAGTTGGTATGTACCCAAAACACTCATTTGCATACGGCCATCGGTCTTATAACAGCTGCCTTTAACCATGCAGATGTTCAGAAGAGCCAGTCCAACTGTGCAATGAGTGGATGTAATTGGATAACATGCTGGCACTTGGAAATAATTGTTCGTGTGTGAGTTTCCCTAGAACAACTCTTTAGTGCAATGTGGACTTAAAGTAGCAATCTTGAAGATTTGCAGCTCTAACAGCTCATTGTGGCTGCTGCTTTTTCTATTACTTCCTGACTCTATCATGCAGTGAATGACCATGGGGTTGTTAGACAAGGTTTGTTTGTTTTTTTTAAGCAGCCAGAGCTAAGCTCAGTCACATAGTTGTTTACTGTGACAACTTGAAGTCACCTTGTTTATGTGAAGCTGCAGCAATTAGAATTAGTTTGCTTTAGTTGGAACTTAATATTTGCATTTTTACACCTAATACTTACAATAATACAATAATGTAGCATACATGTAAATATCAAGACACTTTGATCAGTGGCTTATAGGTACAGTCACCATTGTGTTACTGTTATTTAAATAAAAATCTTAAACTTTGTAATCACAGGTAATACCTGGCATCTTCTCTCATTTCTAATAGCTATATTGTTGCTCTGCTTCAAGTACCTTTTTTTTTAAAGGCATGACACTTGTCTGCTAACCTGCTGTCCCTCCATCTTCCTCAGCCACGTACGCAGCAGCAGTTTTGTTCCGTATGTCAGAGGACAAACCTCAAGATTACAAGAAACGCCTCTCTGTAGAACTCACCAGCTCGCTCTTCAGGACAGAACCAATGGCCTGGAATGAGGTATGACAAACTTCCATTTTTTTTCTTTAATTGTCCTTCTATATATTTATACACAAAATGTGCTTCTTTACATTTTAAAGTTGACTTCAAAGACCTACAAACTTTGTGCCACCCTGTCAAATGTTGCCTCTGTATGTTCCGTTGCAGACAGCAGATCTGGGTTTGGACATCGGAGCCCAGGGAGAGCCTCTGGGCTACAGACCAGAAGGTAAGTTGCTCATTCGACTCATGAGTGAAATGGGAGACAAAAGGCATCACAAGTACTACTCCTGCAGTTAGGCATAAACAGTTGAGCATTTTATTAAACTTGATACTTGTGAATCTCTTCTTTGGAGGTCATTAAACCTTCTTTAATAACCTGGTATACAGATTGAAGAAATCTGTGCAGAAATAATTTCACAGAAATGTGGTTTGATTACCACAAGTCAGAATTATAGTAACAGTTTGAAACAACCATTATCACACATTTGTTGTTGTCTTTATTGAACCTTCTGAAAACATCCAGACTGAAAGCAGTAAATTAATTGAATATCTATATGCAGAATGGTTTGAACTTCCTCCTTGTTAAAATAAACAGCTTTAGGAAACATCTAAAGGAGTTCATGAGTTACCAAGTCTAAAGATCCACTTAAATGTTGCGTGATTACTCGGTGTGTTCAAAAACACACACCGTGTTTCTAGTTTAGCCAACATGTTTTTCTTTAATCGTGACCTGGCTAAAGATCAGATCATATTTAATTGGTACCTGTGTGCTGATCAGCAAGCTAGGGCAGGGGGTAGTCTGGCTGTTAGTTTTAATCTGCACTGCTCTTCAATTCTCCAGCACTGAAAGCTTTAATTGACTCTTACTCGGGCGAAATAGAGTTTGGAAAGGCCCTGGTTACTGTAGATGGATTTCTGTTAGTGGAAGCACAAATTTAGCTGAAACAAGTTCAAAGCTGTTAACAGTTGTGGTTTGAACAGAGTTCAGCCATGGTTTAGTCTGCTGGAGGATTGACTGTGTGCTGTGTTGATTTGCAGTGTTACATATGAGTGATCATACTACTGTGTGACAGCTTGGTTTGTTAACTTGCTTCTAACAACTGCTTTGCTTCACCTGCTTCTCCTCCATCCATTCCCCCTCACCCAGACCCAAGTTACCGTTCCTTCCATTCGGGGGGTTACGGAGGGGATACATTGGGTATGGAGCCTATGATGGATCATGATCTGGGTGGAGGCCACCACCCTGGCCAGGACTACCCCCCTGTAGAAGGGCTTCCTGACCTGGGACATGCCCAGGAACTGATAGAGGGCCTGCCACCTGGCGACTCAAACCAACTGGCCTGGTTTGACACCGACCTGTAAATACCAAGACCAACATTACACTACACTTTCTACTAGGTAAGATTAACTTCACGCCCCACTCTGTATCCTCGTGTCAGCTCAAGAGTGGTATTCATTTATAAAGAGAAGTTTCTGGATAAAGAACCTGAAGATGTAGGGGAACATCGGTTTACTCCTTGTGGCTGCTGCATGTTTAGACTGCTTCAAATTACAAAGCTCTGTGATGTGGTGTCTGTGATGTTACTCAGCGTTTGATCTGTGTGTGTGGTCCTTCATCCACCGCCTGCCATGACTCCTTCCTCTTTTCCCCCTACTCATTTCTTCTCTTCTCCCCTTGCAGCTGTATCATGTGATCTGGATGAACCTGCATCGTGATTCGCCCATATGGAGGAGGCGAGGTTTCAGAAAGTGCCTGAAGACGACTCAACAGCAAGCAGAGTTTCCCGTCTTATGGGAACTCCATTGGGACAAACTAGATTTTAGTGCAGTTTGGTTCTGGTCTCAGCCTGATGGGGGGGCTGACCTCAAATCCTGACATGACACACAGATTTCAATGATTGGTTTTCAAAAACCCTTTTTATGTATTTTGTTTTTCATTTTTACTTTATTCAGTTGTTTCACTTTTTTATTCTGTTTTCCTTAAGTCTGTAATGGTACAAACTGAATCTAGCTTGCTTTTCCCATTATTCTTATGATACTCATCTCTTGTTTTTGCAGTCCCTTGTATTTTAAGTCTCTGGTAGTGTTGAGGTTTTTTTTTTAGTGGTAATGCTCCATCCAAGTACAGAATCTGATCACATTTTAAATGGTGTCCAAACACTAAAGTTAATCAGTTGAATTGTATTCTGATGATCAAGTGTAACATTGTGTAGCTTTTGTATAAAACATGAATTGGAAGTCATGGTCCAAATATCAAGCTATTTTCTTGCTTTAAAGGGGGACACTGTGTCTCCACTGTTCCAAAGGGGGTGTAGCTAACCTAGCTGGGTGGGAGTGTCTGTGAAAGGACAGGGGTGGAGGAGGGCTCCTGTTAGTCTACTGTAAGGGGGTGGGGTAGTGAGAGGAGCTGGTTGCTGTAGCCTGCTGTGTTCTGAAACAATAAAATGGACTGTCATTTCACCTGGATGCCTTAAGTCTCATTTCAACTCAAATTAAGGATTAGACAATACAAAATCCATTCACTGACAACAGGATGAAGTAGAAATATTTTATTATGGGCTCATGAAAGCTGTCAACAATAAGACAAGTTGTGAGATACAGGACTCATTTAAGTGCACCAGAGTATTTGAACCGGTCTGATTTCTAACTGTTAAACACAGGCTGCTTAACTAAGAGAAAATTGGGACATTAGAGCATAACTGCCTGAGCCTTTTGCAAATATAGAAAAATAAACACCACGTGTATCAAGGAGAAACTGATCTGCCAGCAATGAAACAAAGTTCCAGCCTCCATTTGTGTTTTGACAAGATACTAGCTATGCTCACCAGATTGTGTCAAAGTCCAGGTGGTGTATGGTGAGAGGTTGGTGCAGACTTAATGTGGAGTCATATTTGCATATAAAAATTGACTGGCGTGAACTAACAGCCTGCTGGTGGTGTCCATGTGTGGATGTCGAGGATGTTGGTACCTGGAGGACATGTCCCATGACTAAGCACAATCTTTCTAACATGACCTATGACTCACCTCTCTAACCTGATTTCATCCAGCCTCTTACAATGTACCAGTCACATTTCTTTATTTCAAATGCAGACACCCCTCTGTAATATACTTAGTCTCAGTGACCAAATACAATTTAAACACGACTGGTAATGTAACAGGTATACATCAGAACAGCAAAACAATAACCTCGTCAAGAGATGGGATTTGTGTGCAGCTGTATCACATATGCGCGTGTAGAGAAATAACTTGGTATTAGTTTTTTCATGACACTAGTCTCTTCTACTAGCATACGGCAGCTCCCTTTTTAGTACTATAACACCTAAGTGAAAAAAGCTTTTAATAGTCTTAAGAAAAAGATCGCTCATAGCTACATTTAACATCAGACAGTACAACTGTGACTCACACCACAGGCACATACATGTGATGGCAGGCGTGATCGAATGAACTAATATTCTGTCATTAATGCTGACAGGAAGTGTCTAGACACACTCCGAGGCCAGTGCTGATGCCCGTGACAGTCTGAGTTAATGCTCATGCTGTAATCCTGTGAAGTCTGATGAACACTGGATGGATGTTTTGATTGCCCTGTCAAGTTATTTTAGTGACACAGCAGTATTTATTACTGTCATTGATCTAATTTGCAAATCATGACAGATAATGAATGAATGCTCAGATGGCCCACATTCAGATTCAGCAACATCTCAGAGCTTTTATGAGCCCTTAACATGTTGACATGCTCATACAATAAACCAAACCTTATATCAATTCAGATGTTTAAAATCTTGGGTAGTCTTCAATTGGTTGAAAATTGAAGACTTTTAGGATCCAGAGATCTCTTGAAGGATTTCAGCAGCCAGAGGAACCACATCGATGTGACACCTGTAATGGAAAAATAGAATAAAAGTCGTGATATGACTGTTATTTTCCCAATGATAAAAGTTACACACCATACTAAACAAATCACAGGTAGATCTGTTAGTCTACTAAACACTGGGTGCTAGGGGGCAGGCACCCAGGTGTTTGGTATTTAGGGTATGCACCTTTGGCTGCTCCCTTGTATTTTCCTGGAGGGGTCACCACAGCGGATTAATCCACATCAGTAATTTGGCGGATGTTTGACACCAGATGCCCTCCATGGTGAGAGGGGCTTGTGTCCCCACCTGGGATCAAACTGGCAACCTTTTGCTCATAAGGCAAATGTGTAAACCTCTACAGCTGGTATTTAGGGTGATGAGTACAAATTACTGAAGCTTTAAGGAAACTGAACTTGGAATTCACAATAAAACAAATCTTATGTAAACAGTAATGGTGGACTTGTAATCATACAGGACTTTTCTACTCGTAACTGAACACTCAAAGCACTTTTCACTAATTTACATAAGCATCATTCACACACATTATTCTATGCCTTTAACTACCATACACACATTTATACACCAGTTGATGCATCGGGAGCTAATTGGGGTTCAGTGTCTTGCCTGAGGACACTTTGGCACCCTTCCGATCAGAAGACGACCCGCTCTACCTCCTGAACTACGGCTGCCCCAATGATCCTTCCACAGGTTCATCTATGGAAACAACTTGTGCTTCCTCTAGACGGTCACGTTTGATCGTCTTTTAGTATCAGGACTGTGACCGACCCTTGCAGGGCTGATCTGAGAACCTCACTAAACCGTCCAATTGGTAGTAGCGATGGGTGGTGTGTACAAAGGGCAGGGACTTAATCAATATGAGCTTCTGGCCTGCACTTACTGGGGAATAACTACAATGCCCAATTGCTATCATGAGGGGGGGTTCAACTGGTTGCCCATGCCTTTCAGCAAAGGGTAGACACACTGATATAGTCAGTGTGGTGCGCATGCAGTTCCAGACATCAAAGGCCATCACAGACCTGTTAGAAGTTAGACTTAGACCACACGAGGTCAAGTAGTTAGCATGTCAGAGTCTTATTCGTTATCAGACTTAAACAGACAAATCGTTCCACAAACTTAAGAATGGCCATGCACCACCACCCACGGGCAATTACCATGGTGCTGAGTGGACTGAATGAATAGTGAATAAATAGTGGCTATTTTTATTTCTGCTCTTTAAACATAATAAAGCTTCAGTGCAGAGGTAATGAAGGTGTAAGACTTTCAATACCTGGGTCAACCATTCAAAGAAAACCGACACTGCACAAGAGAGGTGAAGAAGAGAGTTCAGGCAGGGTGGAGTGGGTGGAGATGGACGTCAGGGGTGATTTGTGACAGAAGGATATCAGCAAGTGTGAAAAGCAAGGCTTACGAGACAGTAGTGAGACCTGGTATGATGTATGATTTGGAAACTGGCACTGACAATAAGAAAGGAGGTGGCAGAGTTGAAGATGTTATGCTCTTTGCTGGGAGTGACTCAGATGTACAGGGTTAGAAATGAGTACATCAGACAGACAGCTCAGGATGAGAGGTTTGGAGACAAAATCAGAGAGGCAAAGTTGAGACACTTTAGACGTGCACAGGAGAGACAGTGGCTATAATGGAACAAAGGATGTTTATGATGGAGTTGCCACGAAGGAGGATAAGAGGAAGACCACAGAGAAGATTCATGGATGTAGTGAAGGAGGACATGCAGAGGGGAGATGATCTGCCGTCACAACCCCTAAAGGGAGCAGCTGAAAAAAGTAGTAACATTATAAAGGTTCAATTCTGTTTTTATTTGGATCTAAATGTAGACCCACTGAGGTCCACAGTAGCGTTCATTAAATAGATATTTAGTTACTATGGTAACACTTGGTAACAGAATTAAGACACATATAAAATGTATAAAAAATCATTTCATATTTCTGCACAAACATCTATACGTGATAATGTGGCTTGATGAAAACATCCAATCTGCACAGACTCCTGTAGGCTGTCTGTAATCTACTTCCTCTCTCTCCCCTCTCCCTCTCTTATCTCCCTCCTCTCCCCTCCTCTTCCTCCCAGGTATCTTTAGGGGCAACCTGACAGCCAGGCCAGCAGAAGCCCACCCACCCCTCTTAGTTAATTAAAACCTACATAATTAACCTAATTAACAGAGTTCCCAGAGGCTTCAGAAACCCTTGAAAGTTTGTGGATTTGGAAAACATAAATTAGGTCCATAAGTTTTAGGACAAAAGTTTGGTTACTCATTAAATCCCTGCACTTACACAGTTTCAAATTGACACTCACAGCTGCAGAGAGCAGCGAAAAATAAAATAATTGGTTTTAGATTACAGTCAATGGCTATTACAGCACCACATTAGCCCCACAATCAGCTTACACCAACACATGGGATGTCTGCTGCATGAGATTTATGTGTTTTCCAATATTAAAGAATAAAATCAACAGGGAAGAATTCATTGGTCAAGAAGACATTCAGACTATTAGGTTACTCTACCTATAGTCAGGCACACAACTCAAATCAAAGATTTATTTATTTATTTTGGTTTAGATCAAAGAAACAATCCAACTGATTTCAATAAATGACTTAAATATCTGCTGGAAGTTATATTTTACCTTTAGACAGAAGAGTGGTGTTGTCCCTTCCTTGATTTAAATCTTAAAAGTATGACACATGATCAAAAAATTTTGTCTGTCTATAAAAATCAGAACCTGTACTGGATTCAAGTTTGGCTGTGCATCACTGCTCCAGGTATGTTCCGATTGCTTCCCCAGTCCCAGTCTGACTCACTTGGTTTGCATGAATTCCGACTCTCCTCTGCTGTAAAACAGCTACCCTTCAACTTTAATTTTCTTATGGGGAAAAAACACAAAGCCGCAGGGAGCCAAATTTTGAGAGGAGAGTGGGCAATAATGGTGTTGGTCAGGCCAAAAAACCTAAAATGCGTGGTTTGCTGACAACTGAAATTCAGTCTCTTAGTGGAACTCCTTTTTCTTACCTGCCTACTTCAAACCAGGCAGAAGAGGAAGAAAATATAAAATAGTGAAATTAGTGTGTTCTTGTAGTATTCCATTACATTTTTAAGCAAGATCAGAGAGCTCAGTATTCCATTAATGGTACAGAAGATTTGCATCACAGCTGGTGTGCATGGATTAATGTTTGTGTTTCAGTAAATTTCTGAATTCTAAATCTCACGGTGTTTGCAGAAGAGTTGTGCAGTTTTCTGAGCTGTTTTTCTTGTCTGAGCTGATATTACTAAAGCTTTGACTGACTGAAAACTGCAGTAAACTAGGTTCAGGTTTTGGACCTAAATGCTTTTCCTTCAGAAACGGGGACTATGAGTGATGCTCCTCCCCTCCCTTCACCCTTGGTCAGACTTGAGGTTTTGAAAAGACATTCCTCAGGTTGCCATGGTAAAGTCTGAATGACATCATTTGGGATCGTAGCCCAGACCGCCCCTCTCCTTTCCATCCTTCTTCCATCTCCTACCACTGCCAGCTCCTCTCATCCTCTCAATTAAAACCTCTCCTCAACCCCTTTTTCCATCCCTTCCGCTCCTCTTCTCTCTCCTTGTAACTCCTCTCATCTCCTGCCCTTTCTCCTAAAACCTCTGCTCCCCTCCTCCTACTGCTAAACCAGTGGGAGGGTGCCAGTCTCCGCCACTTCAAAGGCTGGAGCTGATCTGTGCTTTCATCTGCCAAAGAGGGAGAGGAGAGTGAGGAGATGGGGCGAGAGAAGAGGAGAAGTGGGAGAGGGAGAGAATGAGAGGAAACGAAAGAAAGAAAATCAGGAAAAAGGAAAGAAAATTGTGAGAGAAAGAGAGGAGGAGGAGAAGAGGGTGACCAAGGAGAAAAGAGGAGGGTGGGGGTGCAGAATAGGAGAGGTCTCTATAGCAGGGCAACAATACACCTTCATTATTGATCTGACAGGGTGTATGCGTGATTGCATTGTATATAAATGAGAATAAAAGCATCTATTTGTGTGCATTCATCATGTGTTTGAGTGTGTGTTGTGTGTGTTTGTGTGAAAGGTCGCTAGTCTCATACATCAAAGATCAAAGCAAGCATGGACACTATGTGAGAAAACCCTTGGCCTTATGAGGGTGCACCTTCTATAAAGAAAGCCAGATGCAAAGGTGCAGGTGTGCACATTAAGACACACACTCACATACATATAAAGTCCACTGATATGATCAATATAAAAGAAGTCATTAATTGACATATATGTTGGCATTTATCTTAAATAACTAACAAAAAATAGAGTGAAAGAATTGTATCCATAATGAAATGCCAGTCAACAAAAACTAGCTTCTTTATTGCTGAAAACAACGCCAATTCCAAAAAGGCTGGGGCACTGCATAAAATATAAATAAAAACACAATGCATTTCCAAATCCCACTTTTTTTTCACAAAAGAACATAGAAAATATATCAAATGTTGAAAGTGAGAGATTTTACTATTTCATGAAAAATACTAGCTCTTCTTAAATTTGATGGCAGCGACACTTCTCAAAAAACTTGGGACAGGGCCGTGTTTACTACTGTGTAGCACCCCCTCTTCTTTTAACAACAGTTGATAAATGTCTGGGAACTGAGGAGACCAGCTGTTGGACCTTTGGGAGAGGAATGTTCTTGGCTGATATAGGATTCCTGTTGCTCAACAGTTCTGGGTCTTCTATGTTGTATCTTGCGTTTCATGATGCACCAAATATTTTCAGCTGGTGAAACGTCTGGACTACAGGCAGGTTAGTCCAGCACCCGGACTCTTCTACTAGGAAGCCATGCTGTTGTAATAGCTGCAGTATGTTTTGCTGCAAGATGCAAGGCCTTCCCTGAAAAAGACATCATCTGGCTGGATGCCTATGTTGCTTTTAAAACCTGTATATATTATTTCAGCTCTGATGGTGTTTTTCCAGATGTGCAATTTGTCTGTACCATAGACACTAATGCACCCCCATACCGTCAGAGATGCAGGTTTGTGAAGTAAGCACTAATAAAAAAAAAAGCCAGATGGTCCCTCTCCTCTCTTTAGTCTGGAGGATAGATTGTCCGTGATTCCCAAAAAATTTACATTGAGGAACATTATTCTGAAATTGTTCCACAATTTGTAGACAGTTTCTGGCAGATTGCTGTACCTCTGCCCTTCTTTACTTCTCAGAGACTCTGCCTCTCTAAGGTGCTCTTTTTATACCCAATCATATTAATGACTTGTGCCAACTTAATTAATTTCAATATGTTCCTCCAGCTGTTTTCTTGCAAATCATTGCATAGAGTTTTTATTTATATTTTACACAGCATCCCAACCTTTTTGGAACGGGGATTGTATAAATTGTTAAGTGAAAACAGAACTATCACCTAAGCAGTCATGGAAATAAAGGCAGGTGGGAACGACGGGTGTCTGCATTCATCTGTATTTAAACTCGCTGAAAGAAAGAAGTATAGGATAATATTTTATGTGCATTACTGTTTAGTCTTGGAGTTCCAAAATTTGTGCTTTTTTGAAAGACGCTACTGTGCACTTTGAGAAAAGTGTAGATTGTTTCCTGCCACTGATAACGGATGTCAAGACCTCCAAACAAAGAAGTTCTTTCTTTAACAATGTACATATTTTATTTCTGGGCTTTTTGTGAGCCATTAAGTTACTCTGCTCTGTGAGAGGCACGCATCCTTTCAATTAACCAGGGAAAGATCAGTTTTGACATATCTGATGTTCAGACATGCATGGAAATAATAAGTTGAGAGAATGGGCAACTTCAAAATCCAGAATGATTTGTTTTTGATGTTCTTTAAGATTTGGTATCAATACTGAAATAGAAAAAAGTGCCGTACATGGACACGCTGAAAAAGCTTAACAACTGGCATAAAAAAAAAATCCAAAACTAAGTTTTGTAAAGATACAATTATTTTGTCTTCCTTTTTTCCACTTCTTCTAACTCCCATTAGGAACACCACCTTATAGCAGATGGACAGGTTGTGTTCCTAATGGGAGTTAGAGAGGGGCATCTTCCTGAAGTTGAGGTAGGGAGAGGAAAAGGCAGGCCAGTGGCTGGTGACTGGGCCTTGCCTTAAGTTTTAGTTAAAGAAACAATGAGAGACTGCAGCCATGCCAGCCCAAAGACCACAAGGGTAAAAACAGGGTAGATGAAGGTAGATAGCAACAACTTGAAGGAAAAGTCTGCAGTCATTTGAAACTGCTAATTACCATGATTACCAGGATAAGTCCACATTTTATCACTCATAAAATATGGTGTGATCATTACATAATTATACAGAAACATAAAACTAAACTAATAACACACAAACATTTCTACTTTTCAGGTGTTTATAGAAAATAATCAAGTAAGTGAATTCTCAAATTCAGTAATATTTAAAATGCTTCTTTAACAGCACAGAAACTCACCAAAAGATGAATTGTGGTGCATTCCTCCTACAAAACTGTTTCAGCTTATTAATATGTATGTGATGTATTAGGTGAACAGCCCTCTTCAGGTCATGCCACAGCATCACAGGTGGGTTAAGGTCAGGACCCTGACTTGGCCATCTCAAAACCTGAATTTCCTGCTTTATTTAAAAAAATAACAAAAACATTCTGTTGTTGATTTAAGCCTGTGCTTCAAGTCATTGTCAAGTTGGATAATCCTACTTCTCTCAAGCTTGAGGCCACTGACCTTTGCCTATATTTTTAATACAATTTTGAATTAACCATTTTCTGCTGATTTCTACAGACAACAAGGTTTTCAGTAACCAAGGAAGCAAATTATTATGCTCCTTCCACCATGCTTCACAGCTGAGACAAGGTTTTGATGTTAATCTCTAATGCCCCCCAAAACCGAATTGTACATTATTGCCAATAATTTAATCTTTAGTTTCCTCTGTCCACAAAGTCATAGAAGTGCTGTAAACATAGAGGGGTTCTTTTGGAAATTTGAGATGTTCCACAGTGTCTTTGTTTTTCCCTTCATGGTATCCATACATTAAGAATAGCCCTGACATTTCCTGACATCATTTATCTTTTTTGGGAGAGCAGTAGTTTCTCTATTGTTGTCTTTTCATTAACACCAAACTTGTTTAGTGTTTTGTTTTTTATAGTGGACACATTAAGATTTTAGCAAGATGCAGTTGTTATCCCAGGGTTTTGCTACATGTCTTTAGGGATTGCACATTGGACTTTTAAGTGTGATCTTTCCAGCAGGCCCATTCTCAAGGAGAACAGTTTTAAATTTCCTCCATTTGTGGACAGTTTGTCTTAATGTAGATAAATAAACATCCAGATTGTCAGACATGCTTTTGTGACCTTTTCCAGCTTTGTGCATTTCTGTATTGCTTCTTATTAGATCCTGTGAAAATTGTTATTAAGTCATAGTTCACACCATCCAATCTTTCCTGTGGAGCAGACTTTATCAGTAACCAGACTTTTGTTTTTTTTTTTTTTTTTAATAGGGAG
>VUQH01015948.1:30367-67838 GCA_015106775.1 Etroplus canarensis | reverse complement strand
CTCTTCCTTTTTTTTTTTCCCTTTCTTTCTCTTTTTTTTTTTTCTCTTTCTTTTTTTTTTTTTTTTTTTTTTTTTTTTTTTTCTGACTTTTTTTTTTTTTTTTTTTTTTAATAGGGAGGGTACCTCAACAACCCATACTGCATAGTTAGAGTACTTGACTCCACATAGCTTAAAAGTATACACAGGAGTCCAGTTCCCCTCCTACAGATGGTGGGCCCACAAGAGAGCTGGCCCATGTGGCTCATTTGAGCCGAGCACAGCCAGGCCCCATTGGCTAAGGCCTAGCCTCCAGATGCTCGTCAATGAACCCCTCCCCCAGGCACAGCTCCAGGGTGAGACCCCCAATCCGAGCAAGGTAACATGTTCCACTAATTTTTTTCATTATGGAGGTGTTGTGAATTTCACTTTGTCTGGCCCCTTTACCCAGGATCAATTTGCCTTGGGAGACTCTAACAGGGGCAAATTGCCCATAACAACATAGCTCCTGGAACTGTGCAGGCGTGAAAATCCCTCCACCACAAAAAGGTGGCATTTCATGGAAGGGGAATGATGCCCCCATGCCCCAGACCCAGACAAATGGCAGAAAGTGGATGGATGGATGGATGGATGGATGTTATTAGTTTAGCTTTTAACTGTCTGTAAATATAACCAGGATGCCCATCAGCTCCCATTTTTTACATAATCAATGCAGAACTCATAGTAATTTCAAAGGGTTCACAGATTTCTTCTTCTAATTAATAAAGCATTCTGATTCGAATTCTGACTAATTGTATCCTCAGGAATAGCTGGAGGAATCTGGGTATGTGCTTCATTTAGACTGCTGCCTCTGTGGCCTGATTCTGGCAGCAGTTGATGCCAATGTGAACTACCTGTTACATTAAATTATGAACTGATATATGACAAACACAAATATGCAACAGCAGACACATGCACCTGTTGGATGTAGTCATATCATGCAGTAGACTCATTAGCTCCGCCCCTTCAGGAGATTCACACCAGTCGGACCTGTCTGTAGTCTGTACCTGAAAAAATAAGGAGAAACAGAGTCAGTGACACAGACTGAATATATGATCACACAGTCTTCATGTATAAGAACGCTGCAACCTGAAAATAAAATACTTTTATAAAACAGAGACATCACACACTGAACAATTTCTGTAGCTTATTAAAAAGAGACACTGTGCATTACTGTTTTTGTGGCCAAAAGTGCACATTAACACAGTCAAAGCAAAGCAAATAGGGAACTTTACCTCCAAATGTTCAAAAGCCAGTTGGAAGATCACTCCAAAACAATAAAAGTCTAAATTGATAAAAGACTTTCTGTTTACCCTTGTTATTTTAATAAAGAAATATTACATTTTCTGTTTTCTTCAGCAGGATATTTAAAAAATTAATAAAAGGAGGAAGCCGGACAGTGATAACTATTGTATCGCAAATAATAAGAAACAAACAATGATACATTTGTTCCCCTTTATAAATTGCCATTTTTTTCAAAGAACGTAGTAAAATAGTTGGTGTAACTAGAGATGTACTTTTAAAACTGTATTTCTATATATTTTATCTCTCATCCCACATTTTATATATATATATATATATATATATATATATATATATATATATATATATATATATATACACACACACACACACACATGAATATATAAATATTCATGTAGCACATGTACTGTTCATTCTGTGATCAACCTGTCAAGTATTTTTTGAAAGAGACTGCTTATGAGTGTATTGTATGTACAGTTTTCCTTAAAGCTGTAAATGACATTGTGGAAGAGATAATGTTCACTGGAAGAAGTATTGTATACAAAACTGTGGGTTTCATACATATTTGTTTTAATGTCCTGTTATAAGGTGATGGACACTAATGAGAAACTATATAGACACAAGTATTGGGGCACTTACATATTACACATACAGGAGCTTTTAAAACATCATATTCTAAATCCATAGGCTTTATAGGGAGCTGGTCACCACTTTGGAGGTATAGTAGCTTCTACTCTTCTGGGAAGACCTGGCTTGCAATCTCCATTTAGTTCATCCCAAAAGTGTTTGATGGGGTTGAGGACAGGGCTCTGTGTGGGCCAGTCCAGTTCTTTCACACCAAACTCATCCAGTCATGTCTTTTTGACTTTGCTTTGTGCAATGGGGAAAAGTCATGCTGGAAAAGAAAAGGGTCTTCCCCAAACTCTCAACTTGGAAGCATAGAACTGTCCCATATATCTTGGTAAACCAAAGTATGAACATTTCCCTTCACTAGAACTAAGGGCCCAAGCCAAGCCCAGAAAAAAACAACCCCAAAGCATTATCTATCCTCCATCAAACTTTACAGATGGCACAGTGCATTCGGCAAACCCATACTCATCCATCAGAGTGTCAGATAGAGAAGCATGATTGGTCACTACACAGAGCATGTTTCCACTCATCCAGAGTCCAGTGGCAGCATGCTTAACACCACTCCATCCAATGCTTGGCATTATGCTTGGTGATGTAAGGCTTGCATGAAGCTGCTCAGCCATGGAAACATATTCCCTGAACATCCTATTTTAGTACCACACTCAAATTCAGCAAACTTTTTAGAGCAACCCATTGTTTCACAAATATTTATAACGGCAGACTGCCTTGATATGTTCTAGTGGCAATGGGACTGAAAGAAACTGCTGAATTCAATGATTAAAAGGTATGGCCCACTAGTTTTGTCTACATACAGTATCTGTATTAGAAGAGTGTGCTTATGCCTTTGTGAATGTAGACTGTACATGCATGTATGAACCTAGATGACCTCAGGAAGAATAGCTATGGCTAATGGGATCCTAATGGATCTTAAAAAACAAGAACAAACAAACAAATGAACAAACACAACAAACACCTAAGTATAAGTCACAATTCTGTTGCTCCATAAATTTATCCTATAATTCTGCTACTGAATAGTAAACATCACTAGACTAAAGCATCAGTTTAAGGGTAAAGCTCTTTCTTCCCTCAATTAATTCTTTGCCTATATTGTTTGTCTCTGCTCTTTATCTTTCCTCTGTTTTTATTCCTGTCCTGGCATGTCTCATCACATCATGTGTAGACTCCTCACCCACCCAGAAACACCTGGTCCTGTATGAGGGTGAATTTGCCGATCACACAGAACAGTTCTCACTTTAAAAAAATTACAGTCTTAACAAAACGCTACCCTAAGGTCGGATTTAATACTCTGAAAAAGTTTGAGTTACAAATACATGTATTGTAATAATAAAAGATGACTTAATGTTATGTCTCTTTAAGTGTTATGTGTGTGTTGGTGTGTATGTGTATGCATAAGTGCGTGCCTGAGTAGATGTGTGTCCAAGTGTTTGTTGGACGTGTTTTCTCTGATCTCCAGTGATGACATCACCTGTGTCTCTGTGGCGACAGCACAGTTGTTGCTAAGAAACGGGGTTAGGAAGAAACAAAGGAGGGGTGGCGGGGTGGGGCATAAGGATTTATATGATGCTCGTTGGTGGCAAAACTGACAGGAATATGAAGGCAAGGGGACTCCCTCTAATACTGTCCCTTTCTATCTTTCTTCTTTCATTTTTCTCTTTTGAAATCTAAAGATTCAAAGATGGATTTAAAGAATTTCTCATTATAAAGTTATGTTTTTAATAGTAAGCAGTCTTTTTCAAAATGTTGGGAAAAACGTTACCCTATTGGATCACAAATTCTTTCCTCTGAAGGGAACATACAGGTTGAGGAATAGATTTCATTTTTAGTACACAGGAAGCTTGCTGCAAAAAACGGTGAGCAAGAGTTTCACTCAAAAATACTGCCTTCGCTTTTTCCCCACAAACACACTTTACCGTTCCTATCATGGTTAGGGGGTATTTATGTGTGCCTGGCAACCAGGCATAAACACGGGTACTTATATCATACCTTCTGCATCCTCCAACTTCTCCATCTTTATCTGAAAAACCTTAACTAAATGATACTGATCTCAAAGTCATAAGAGAGGCACTTAGGCAGACAGAAATGTGGTCTCTCAGAAAAACAGCGCACAACTGTCTTTACAGATGCTGAGTTCAAACAATGAAAAATGTACCTGAGATCAGAAGAATACATAGAAATCATGCACTAATATGTGCTCACTGGCCACTTCATTGGATACACATTGCTAGTCAAAGGTTCAACCCCTTTTTGCTTTTAGAACGGTCTTAATGCTTCATTGGAAAAATTCAGCAAGATGTGGGAAAAATTTCCCAGAGATTTTGGTCCATGTTGGCATGATAGTATCACACAGCTGCTGCAGATTTGTCAGCTGCACATCCATGATGAGAATCTCCCCTTCCAATACACCCCAAAGGTGCTCTATTGGACTGAGATGTGGTGACTATGGAGGCAATTTGAGTACACTGAAATCATTGTCATGTTTAATAAAACATTAAACATTTTGAGATGATCTGAGTTTTTTGACCAATTGTGTTATCCTGCTGGGAGAAGCCATCAGAAGATGAGTCACAAAAGGATTGACATGGTCAACAATACTCAAGGTAGGCTATGATGCTTGAGGGCCCAAAGTAGGCCAAGAAAATATCCCCCACACCATTACACCACCACCAGCCTGAACGTTACAGCAGAAACTGAGACTCGGCAATGATTTTACAATCCTCTATTGCCCAATTTTGGTGAGCCGGTTCGAACTGTAGCCTCAGCTTCTGTTATTAGCTGAGAGAAGTGGCACCTGGCGCACTCTTGTGCTTTAAGGTTTGATGTGTTCAGAGATGCTCTTCTGCATACCTTGGTTGTAATAAATGTTCACTTGCGGTACTGTTGCATTTCTATCAGCTCTGTGTAGTCTGGCCTTTCTCCCCTGACCACTGGCATCAACAAGGCATTTTATCCCAGGGAAATGCCATTCAATGGATATTTTCTCTGTTTCAGACCATTCTTTTTAAAACCTAGTGATGGTTTTGTGGGAAAATCAAAGTAGATCAGCAGAAATACTAAGCGCAGCCCCACCGGCACAAACAGCCATACATGTTCAGAGTCACTTACAGTAAATCACTTGTCTTCCCCATTCGGATGCTTGGTTTTAACTTCAGCAGGTTGGCTTGTCTGCACGCCTAAATGCATTGAGTTGTTGCCGTGTGATTGGCTGATTAGATATCTGCATTAATGCACAGCTAAACAAGTACACCAAATGAAGTGGCTGGTGAGTGTATGTGATTATCTGTGCATGCGTGTGTGTGAAAGAGAGAGCGAAAGAGAAAGAGAGAGAGATTGTGAGAGAATACAGAAAGATGATTTTTTTCTTTTATGAATGATTCAAAAATGATTTAAAAACTGACTTCTGGTTCTTGCAAAGCTTGAACAATTTTAAAAACAACCCACAGACAACAATTAATTTGGTGTCAAATGTAAGGAATAAAGGAATGAAACAACACAACCAAAAACTTTTTCATTTTGTCTTAGTAATTTTACTAACTACAAACTATGACTGGTCAGTAATAAACACCTAATACTTTTCCAGCTATAACACTTGGTGGTGTGAGAGGGGAATGTGACTATTAATGAGTGTCTCACCAAGCTCAAACCAAACAGGGACTGAAGGACATTTAATTAAATAAATAAATGTTCCAGTTTTTGGCTTGAGAACCTAAAAGGTTACAATAATTGAACATGATGTGCTTTGACATTTTGGTGCTAAGATATTTCAGCCTCCGGAGATGAGAGAGGACAAAGCTTCTGGACACGTGTGAGGTTAAAGGGCAGCAAGTAAAAGAGGACAATGTCAACAACATCCTCCTCAGCTCATAAATCAAGCTGCTATGGAGTGAGTGAACATGATTTACTTAGAGTATTGGCTGAACTAACATTATATCTGCTGAAAAACTTCAAAACACTTCAAATTAGCTTAATAGGGTTCTGTGTGTGAATTGGGTTTGACTGAGACATTGTGCATATAAATCAAGGGACCAAGCACTGAACATGCTAGATGAAGATTAATGACTTTCAAAACTGAGAAATCAAGCTGCTTTGAAAAAAAAGATGATAAATGCTTATTTCTCCAAAAACTTATTTTCTTTTAATTTCATTCACATTTTTCTTTACTGTAGCTCTTTCCAAATTAAAAAAAGAAAGAAAGACAAGTTGAAGATTTTACTAATTCCTACATGATACATTCTTCTTCTTCCCTCCCTTGCAGTTTCCAAGCTATTAGCAGGATCTCTGATTGAGATTAACAGAGCTCTGAAATCAATGAAAGATAATTAAAAAGCTTTTTAGAAGTGCAGGCACTTGTCTGAGGGTGTAAATCTGTACTTGAAAGAGAATGTGAGTCTTCTGTAAAATGTTGTTGTGGATAATAGATGTGTGTCCCATGTACAAACCAAAATCCCAACCGATATCTATTCACTGGACTGCATAGACTATATATATATATATATATATATATATATAAAAAAATGTGTGTATGTATGTGTGTGTGCGTGCGCACAAATCAATGAGTCCAGGCTCTCAGATGCTACTTCGTGACTCATCCAGTAGCTACTAAGACATAACTGCAATACACTGCTGTGAAGTGTGTGTGGTGGTGGTGATCAGGACAGGATAAGACACACATAGATGGTACTTTGTTGACCAGCACAGGGAGTAATAGGGGAGTTTGTATATGAGGAAATTTTTTTTTTTTTTTTTTTTTTTTTACAACAGGCAGACAGTAAGGGGAAGAGAGGATTCTAAGAGCTTGTGTGTGACAGACAGTTTGTATGTGGGTGGTTCAGGTGGCTAGAAATAATTAGTAAGAGGAGTCAAAAATACACACATCCACAAAAATACTGCTTCTTTTACTCTCTCACACGACATACACACAAAACACAAGGTAGCTTCCAGGCAGAGCCTCTCAGTCAGATCATATGATCTCAGGGTGACAGATGACCTTGTATCCCACGTGCAGAATCTCATGACCCTGCGGCCAAGCCAAAACATTAGAAATGCATTTTACATAATTCATAGGGCTCTGCAGAAAAATCAGCCCTTTTTTAACTTCATGTTGACTTCCTAAAATGAATTTTCACTGGACTACCTCACCAACCTTGCCTCTCTTTTAGTGATCTGTTTGAAATTATATCAAGGATATTTATTAAATATCCACCATCAACTTGCTTAAATAACTTTGTCTTAAGTATGGTTAAGTTTAGACAACTAAAATTGCTTAGTTAATGCAAATGAAATAAAAGTGTGCAAACCCTGGTTTTGACTATGTCAAAGTGAAATGCTTCAACTCTTTGCTCCTTCTTGTTCCCATGTCACATAAATGAGAAACCACTAAAATAAATGGCACAACCACTAAAGTTTGGCACTGGGTTTGATTTCCAATAGGAATGCATATGGTAGAACAAGTGTAGAATTTTTACCAAATATCTTGTTGACTATTTCAAAACTGGCTTAGTTTAACATGGAGCTGATCAGCATTTTTACTAATAGTTTAGTTAACCTTTCAACAGGCTTTAAAATTCAAATGAATTAAGAGACCTGCCAACAGTTTGTCAATTAACAGCATGCTTCTTTTAACATTTTAGGTGAAAACCAAATTTATTACAGACACATAAAATGTTATTGTTGCCTGTGTGTTTCAGGGGTAAAAAATAGTCACCCTGTTAAATCCTAAAATCTGGTGAATGTAAGCTGCAGCTGTTCAGTGGTTCCCTACACTACCAGATTAAAATAAGGGTTTTTTTGTTTGTTTTGTTTTATTTGGGCAGTTGTAGCCTTACTAAATTTCAATGTGCTTTACTGCAGTGCTCTCTCTTACAGGCTAGCTTTGGTCTGAAGAAAAATCATTTTGACTATGAGACAAAATTGGACCAACAATTGAACAGAGAGTAACAGGCAGATACAAACCAACATTTTTCCCCCCTCTGTGCCTTGCTCTGTCGGTCTAGTTTGGGTGAAACTACACATTATTTTCAGAACAGCCGCACAGCAGAACTGACTGTGTGTCTGTCTCTCTTGTTATAATTCAAATATTTTCAATCTGCAGTGATCCCAAAATACACAGAAACATAGAACCAAGGATCAACACCTATAGAGCACAAATTTATATCCAATAAAAAGTCCAAGAGAATTCATATTTACCTCATATTTACCTCTGCCAAGGAGGTTGTGTGCTTGGTTCAGTTTGTTTGTTTGCCTGTGTGTTGTATGTGCATGTGTATGTTCAGCTATGTTCTGTGTGTGTGGATATTTATGAGTGCACATTACTCACCAGTCGTTTAATAATCCTAAGTGTTGTGCGTTGTATTCGGGGGGCCTCAGTGTGCATGAGAGTGGACAGCACGTGAGAGAATGTTTGTAAGCATGAAGGTGACAGGCAGTCATGACCCTCTCCACAGTAAAGTTGGACCAGTAGGGACAGACACTGAATAGACTCCTCCCAGACCTCCTGGTTCTCAGTAGAAAGCTACATGGACAGATAATCGATTAACACATGCAGAGATTAAAAACAAGACTAAGTTTCTATTTGTTACTGAGATTCTTTATCAAGATTTTTACTATGTGTACTTCATCTTAAGAAATCTATAGCATTAATAATTGCACTAAGATTCCTCTTAAAGTATGAATCCAAGTAAAATTTATAGTCAACAAAACATCCAGGGTATCCTGTGTACACCCCGTGCCAATGTCAATGCAGGATTAAAGTAAGAGACAGAAGACACTAAAGGGGAGAAAGCATTAGAAGAGACCAAAGAGAGAAAATCTGCAGTTTACAGAGGTGACAAGCAAAATAACTATTAGCAATACAAAGTGGATAGGTAAGGAGTTAAACTTATCTCCACTCTTGAGAACTAAACTCTAGGAACTGAAACAGCTACCAATGGGAGTGAAGAAAATGACAACCTTGTTGCTACTATCCAAGAGCCTTAAAGCTCAATCAACCAAGGTACACTATATGGAGAAAAGTATTGAGCCACCTGCACATTACACCTACCGGAGTTTTTATGACATCCTATTCTATAGCCATATGGAGTTGGTCCCCACTTTACAGCTATAAACACCCACTCTTCAGAAAAGGCTTTCTACAAAATTTTGGAGTACGTCTGTGGACATTTTTGTCAGTTAATCCAGAAAAGCATTTGTGAGGTCGGACACTGATGCTGGACAAGGAGGACTGCTCACTATCTCTGTTCTCAGTCATCCCAAAGGTGTTGGCTGGGGTTGAGGTCAGGGCTCTGTGCAGGTCAGTCAAGTTCTTCTTCACCAAATTCATCCAACTCTGCCTTCATGGACCTTGCTTTGTACACTGATGCACAGCCATACTGGAATAGAAAAGCGCCTTCCCCAAACTGATCCCACATAGTTGGGAGAATAGAATTGTTGCAACAGTGGCATCTGTAGTAACAGGATCATGTTCAAACTCAGGGAGCTGTTTAGAACAACCCATTTTTCCACAAATCTTTGCAAAGGCAGACTGCATGACTAGGTGCATGATTTTATACATCTATGGCAATGGGACTGAATGAACCACCTGAATTCAGTGATTAAGAGGTGCAGCCCAATAGTTTGTCCACAGTTTGCCCGTCATTTGAAAAATCATTGAAAGCCTTGCAAAGGTGCACATCAAGACACAGCAGGGCTGGTCACAATAAAAACTGATTAGACAGCTTTTGTTCCCTTTCCTTTGTGTGAAGTTAACTGATAAATTTAAAAAATCAACACCATGTAGCCATATTATAGGCTGATATGTGATGCAACACTTTTTCAATGAGTTGCTAATACTGTATGCTTACAATAATGGATAATAGTGATATTGCTGTTTTACATTGTGTGTTAAAAGACACTTCATTCATCAATTAGTACATTTTAATCTTCAGCTCTACAGGTTTCTATACAAGCAAGCTTTGCAGTTTTACTGATGTTAGAGTCTTAACAACCCTTTCCCAAGGGACAAAGAGGCTGTGCAATGGCTGGGGGTGTTTCAACTGCTCACTCAGCCTACTTTTCCACCTAACATTCAATGTGTCAAGTAAAGGGAAAAACCTCTTTTGTGTCCCTGGAGACCTCTTTTTTCCTCCCCATACTCTCCTCCTCTCTACCTCTCTACTATGACATAGAGGTCCCAGGATGCCTCACAACACCCTCTCTTTTTGCCTGCGTATTGAGTACTTGTGTAATAATGCACTAATGGCTACTAAGTACTCATGAGTAAGAACATCAACATGTTGATGAACATCCCAGTTGGTATGAGCTCATCACAAACAGTGCATAGTTAATCACATATTTAATTGGCAGTGGTGAGTATAGTGTCAAGAGTTATGGATGTCTGGCTGGCTCCTGAGATAACATTTTCTTAGCAAAAAGTCCAACACTGTTGCTACTCTTATCTTCCGGTTTTTCAGAAAGCATCAGGTCAGCACTAGCAGACACTCCACATTTTTGGGATTAATAATTGTAATAAGTGTAGACTAATTACTTCAGTAAATTTGGATAATCATCCATACTGGAAGGACATACAGTGTTCATGGTGCATTTATATAGTAATAATCCCACAATAAAATCACATGTAGCACAGCCAATTTACTATTTAAATGAATTAAATGATAGGCCCTGTGCATAACAATCCAATTCTATTAAAAATAGTTTACTGTAGGAATGCTCAGTTAACTTTTTCTACCATAACATCAATATACACACATCAATGGCATAAGGCTAGTAGCCATGATGCCTGATGGTTATTACTGAAGAATCTGGTTCTTACATTGTTCTCTTGGGCTGTGGCATTTTTAACAAATTCAGGTAGTGCAATAGGGATGAAAAAGGCATGTTAAAAGACTGCAGAGATGAATTACATACATTACAGGTCTGGTCAGCCCAGATACAAGCAGGGACTCAGCTGCTGGGGGCATTTATCCCATGTTTTATATGCCCCCATCTACCTGGACATCAGTTCAGTGCAATGTTATAGATTTAAAAACATTTTCAAACCAATTTGTGACACAATCACTGGTGTGGGACGAAAGCAACTGATAAATGTTGCTGCATACCCCCAGGAATTAATAAAGTATTCTAAAGTATTCTAATTCTGATATGGTGTAACTTTCAAACTAAGTACTAATGCATATCACCTGTTGACTAAAATTTTCCCGGTAGCGTAGTGGTTTGCGCATTCGCCTTTGAAGCGAAAGGTCCCTGGTTCGATTCCAGGTGGGGACACAAGCCCCTCTCACCATGGGGGGGTTGTGTCAGGAAGGGCATCCGGTGTAAAATTTCTGCCAAATTACCAATGCGGATTAATCTGCTGTGGCGACCCCGTGGTGGAGAATACAAGGGAGCAGCTGAAAGGTACACACACACGCCTGTCGACTAAAATTTTTCTTAATATTAGAATCCTGTTGTTAATCTTGTGCTTGCTTTTACTAACTTATTACATGTACACAATCATAAAAGCAGAAACAATCAGAAAATATGTATGCATACAACACATTACATGCACACTGCCTGTGTTGGTCTCACCATGTGAATGAGGTGTGTGCTGAGTTGGCTCAGGGGTCTGTTGGCTTGGAGCAGCTTCTCTGCTGCCTCCATCTCTACTGCTGGACAAGATAGCCTCTGGCTCTATACACACATACACACAGACACGCACACATACGCATATACATTCACATTCACACACACACAGACGTTAAATCATTCATAGAGATTTGACAGTCAATAACGATGGATCCAGAGACCTGCCAAGACTTATTCTGACAAACTGAGACATACACAGAAAGACACCCTGATAGATGAAGACAGGGAATTGTTTTTCTCTATGTACTGCGTTATTCTAATACTTCTTTAAGACAGGATGTGTTCAGGGTAACATAGGTTGAAGACACAAATTTATTTTTGCATCTCATTACGACTTCAATTTTCTCAAGTCCTCATTTTATGCCCCTCATCATTAGCACCTCTGTGATTTACTTTGGATTATTTTATTTCGCTTCATGCCTACAGTGGAACTTCAGGCCAATTAGTGATGGACTAATGTGATTAATAACAGCACACATTTTCTTCCTCTCCCAGTCACTCCTTCTCTGCTATGCTCTCTCTCCTTTTTCTTCTGTAGTGTACTGTATATAATCTCTGACATGCTCCCTCTTGACCAAGTGAGTAATAGTTTGAGAAAAGCGGTCCAGTCACGTCCTCTCTCCTTATCAGACCTTATTACCCAAATGAATTTGGTTTGGGCTGAAGTTTTCTTTTTAATGAGCTTTGCATTTCTCGCAGAATTGATTTCCGCTGCACATTCTGCGTGCCCCCTTTTCCATCTCTGTTTCTCCTATCTCTCCATCCATCCTTCTTCTTTTTCTGTCCTCTCTTTTTCACCCACTCTTTTACCCTGCCTCCCCCACCCCTGTCCAGGCATTAATATGTATGTGCTGGGCTGGGGTGCACACTGTGGGGAGATGGGGGCTGATGTGTATGCGCCTCTGTGTGTGTGAGTGTGTGTGTGTGCACGCATGTGTATGTAGTGAGGCAAGCTGAGGACAAAGCCAGCGGTGATAATGAGGCCGCAGGGACATAGCCAGACAGGCCCCTCTGTGTATGCTTGTGTATGTGTGTGTATGTGTGTGTCCCTGGGATTCAGGACCTCATCCTCTTTCTCCTGAGTCCACAACTTCGATATTGCAGTTGCTTAAGCCTGCTAGCTTCCACTGTATACATCAAGGGGCACATACACTCATAAAGACACACAGACACATGCCTTCGAGGACATGATACAAGGGCAACATTTTGAGGAAGATGACTTTGTGATTTCGTTGGTGAATCTGCACTCAACAGAGATGAAGTTGGTGAATAGTGGTGAATAAATGTTAGAAATACATGAACTTAAAAGCACCAGTTTATCATGATAAAGCCAAACAGTTAACCAATGACTTTAATTTAAATATAGTAAATTTCCCATAGCCCTTGTGGCACTTTAGGGATGTCATTGCAAGGATAGTTGATATTTTTGGAAAAGTTTGACACTAATGTTATATTTGTGTGGTTTTTTTAAGCTTTTTTTTGGGAATCAGGTCCATTAAAAAAATGTATTTAAATGTGAATAATCTGCACTTCCAAATTATCATCTCTGGCATGTCTGGATGGCTTCTAGTTTGGTTGCTATTTTTTAGATCCTTAGTCAACACCCTGTACTTTACTCTTGTATTTGTGCCTCTGTGCTGAAACTCCTCCAGTGTCTCATATGTGTATGTGTATACACTCACTGGTTACATCATTAGGTATACTTGTTTAAGTGCTCATTAACACAAATAGCAGTCAATTACATGGCAGCAAGAGAGTGAGAAGCAGTTCTCTGGACAAAAATGTTAAGGTGATGCCAAAGGTCCAAGCAGAATGACCAGACTGCTTTGAGCTGATAGAAGGCAACAGTAACCCAAATATCCACTTGTTACAACTAAGATATGCAGAAGAGCATCTCTGAATATATAACATAATGAACTTTGAAGGAGATAGGCTACAGCAGCAGAGACCAAACCAGATGCCACTCCTGTCAGCTAAGAAAAGGAAACTGAGGCTACAATTTGCATGGGTTCCCCAAAACTGGAAAATAGAATATTAGAAAAATGTTTCCTGTTCAGAAGATTGTCAATTTGAATGGCAGGGTCAGAATTTGGTGTAAACAATATGACAGTCAGGTCAATATGGACCAAAATCTTTAAAGAATGTTCCCAGTACCTTGTCGAATCTATGCCACAATGAATTAATGCAGTTTTGAAGGCAAAAAGGGAGTCCAACCTGGTACTAACAAGATGTGTCCAATGAAGTGGGCAGTAAGTGTATATGTGACCCTTCAACTTTATTTTCCATTTTGTGGAAGTGGACAAAGTCAAATCTGGTGAGTGGGGCTGGCAGTGAATGCTGATTGAGTCAATGTGGCCAAAAAAGTCACACATTTTCAATGCACTGTGTGCAGAACAAAAAATTCCAAAAGAATCATCATATTTCATGCTAAATCTGCTCAGTGTTCCCCCTCAGATGCCTGAGAATATTGCAGTAGAATTCACAATGCTTCTAGTTCCGCTCCTGCTCTGACGCATCACCTTTTGGTGGAGGAATGTGTGGATTCTTAAACTGAAAACTGCTGGATCATAGATTGTAGTGATGACCCTCCAGACAACAGTCGGCTCAGTTTGAAACAGAGTTGATGTTGGCTCTTTGTGCAAGTTTAAGGACTATGGTTAAGTCACAGAGGCACAAGTGGACAGCTGTGAGCAATCCATAAATGGCAGCACTGCTGAAAATGCTCAGGAGATGTATGACAAAATGACCTTGAATGGGAGACTGGCCAAAGTGACAGACTTGATTGTTTTTTCTCACTTGGGTTTGTTATCATTAGCTGTGTCTGAGTGTTCATACCTGCAGTGCAGAGCGGACAACAACTGATGTTTGCTTTAGGATGTTGTGAAGCAGTTCCAACAGGGCTTGTAACACAACATGGTTGACCTTCCTTCCAGTATGCTCTTCTCCATCTAGATGAGCAAGTGCAGCTTCTGAGAGGGTATTCACAACCACTTCTATAAGCCCTGTGCAGTTGAGAAAAGTTTCTCCATGAGAAGATTGTATCTGAACTAGGAAATAATTTTTTTAAGATACTAACTTGCTTGCATGTTTGCAGAGCTTTGGATATGCCCAGTGGATGTTAAGACATCAAATCTGTACCATGTTACAATATATCATCAGTCTACATAGCCATAAAACATTGAAAAGATATCATCATAGGCCATAACCAAGTATGGCTTACCAAAGTGGACAACTATCCAGACCCCCTGGGACTTTGATCCATTATTTGATCCAATTCACCTTGACATGCCCAAGTCCAGAATGGGGTCTTGAAACCTGGGTTTGAATTGGCCGCCCCACTTATAAGATATAGTCCACCTGTGTGCACCTCCCTCCACTCTTACAGGTCACTCTATGTTCCTCTCTCTTCTTCAAATAAGTGTGCTCCACAGCCATTTCCATCCTTTTTGTAAAATCCACCAACATTTGTCCCTCCATGTTCTTTTCCTTAACACCATACCTCCCCAACGCCTCCTCATCCTCTCTGTTGCTTCACCTACATGCCCATTGAAGTCTGCTCCAGTCACCACTCTCTCTCCCCTGGGAATACTCTCTACCACTTCATCCAGCTTCCTCCAGAATTCCTCTTTCTCTTCTGACATCCAACTTGTGAGGCATATGCACTAACAACATTCAGCAACACACATTCAGTTTCTAGCTTCAAAGTAATAATTCTGTTTGAGACTCTCCACCTCCAGAACACTCTTCACATACTCTTCCTTCAAGATTACCCCTACTCCATTTCTCTTCCAATCTACACCAACAGCTTGAATCCACCTCCAATGCTCCTGGCCTTGCTTCCCCTCCGCCTGGTTTCTTGCATGCAGAATATATGTATATTCCTTCTCTCCAACATATCAGCCAGCTTTACCTTTACCAGTCATAGTCCCTACATTTAAAGTCCCTGCTCTTACCTCCAACCACCTACCTTTCCTTCTCTCACTCTGCCTCTTAACATGCCTTCCCCCTCTCCTCTTCCTTTGTCTTTGGCTAACACACACTTGGCCAACATACTTTCCACCGGCACCCTGCTGGCTAACAGCACCGGAGGGGGTCATTGTTAACCTGGGCCGCAACTGATCAGATATGGGAGTCGTATTATGAATCTGCAAATTTGCAAAGATTTTACGCCAGATGCCCTTCCTGATGCAACCCTCCCCATTAACTCAGGCTTGGGACTGCACTAGAAGTACACTTGCTTGTGCCTCCCCCCACGGTGGGGTTCAATCAAAATATGCAATAAAATATGAAAACAAGGCAAGCATGCGCACAAGAATATGTATTAATTAATAGGAACCAACATGGTTGTCGAATTGGAAAATACCCGTATAGCTGTAACTGTTTGTAACCTCAGACTGACTAGTTACTTTATCCAATATGAGAGACTCTTTTCCTCTTAACTTAATTAGCATTTCATCATTACCAATCTATCCGACAGAAAAACATATCTGAATGACACTGAAGTCTGCAGGGTTAAATTCCCTTCATGTAAAACTAACAGTATCAATACGCATAACACAGAAGAATAAGGGTTACACAAGCAGCATCAAATAAAAAGACAACTCACTAACACGTTCATTTAAAACACACATTTTACTTTTTTTCTCTTTCCTCTCACCTCACTCAATCCCTCCTTAGATAAATGTCCAATGTCCAACACAACGTTAACTTTTGCAAAGCTATGAATAAACAGCACTTACTAAAGTGCAAACCCTTGTTCTATTGGCCTTAAATTTAAAATGACTCAGAGGATATGTTGCATTTTGCAGCATGATCTGTGTAGCCAGCTACTGAATGAATCCTGAGGTGCAGTCACACTACCAGCATCTCTGTAAGTAAAGACTGGATAGATTCTGCCCAGATGAGGTTGACATGACACATGCACTCCCCATGAATACCTCAGCTATCAATAAGCCCAAAGCTGTATTTCATTTCCATCTCTGTGTACAAAAAGTTAGTTAAATAAGAAATGTATTAAATCATAGTCTTCACTAGGGAAAATACATCCAGTTTTGTTTTTCTATTCCAATAGATCTTTATTTAGAATGGAGACGGTGTGTGTGTTTATTCTTGAGAGTGAAAGTGCAACACTGCAGACATTAAAAAGCCATTTAGCTTGTCTGCTGTCAACGAGATGCACTGTTACACTGTCAAAAAGTCTCATAATTAATCAGACAGGCCGCTCTATTTTTGACCATTCAATCAAAAAAGTCTCCTGCTGTTAATGTAATATGACAATGTACTCTGCTTAGATGCAAACTCCCTTTTAGTCTACATGTTTTCAATATTATTCTGTGATTATTTGCTGATTTCTACTACTGGCAAAGTCTGCACTTCTCAAAAAAAAGAAACTATGGCTTAATTACAACAAATTACATAGGCTGCTTAAAAGAAGTTTTATATGGATGGGCAAAGCTAGTAAAGCTATAAAAGCATTTCTAAAGACCTGGATGTTCATCAGCTGAAAATGAAACAAGCTGACTACAAACTGAAAAAATCAGCACTGTCATTGCTCTCTCTAGAAATGGAAATCCTGCAAAGAACACACCAACATGTAACACTTAAAGAGGAGGAAAAGAATCTCTTTTGTGTGTCCATCACAAACACTGAATAGGAACAATATTAATGGAAGGAAGAAAGGAATAATAAAGTATTCTGATAATTAAATTAAATTAAATTAATTAAAATGCAGTACATTTTCAGTTTGCAAAAGATGCTGAAGATCTTCCACAACATTTGTAGGACACATGCTTTGCGGACAGATGAGAAAAAAAGGAACTTTCAGGCAAAAATGCACAATGCTATGTTTGGCCTCAGGGCCTGAGTGCCTTGAAATGATTGAAGGAACAATGAATTCCAAACTGTATCGAGAAATTTTAAAAGCACTATTCAGGGCAGCAGTTCATGACCTGAAGTTTAGGAGAGCATGGGTGAGGCAACAAGACACTGACACAAACCACCAAAGTAAATAACAGAATGGATGAAAGAGAATAAAAATTCATGTTTTGGGACGACTACGTTACAGTGCTGACCTTAAGAAGTGGGATCCTGTGGTATTGCAAGTGGAGCGCTGTTCATTGAAGTGATCCCAGAAATATGGATGAACTGGAACTGTTATATTTCGATAGCCTAATGTGAGTTCAAGCATAGCAAGGGATTCTCAGGTCCTTAAGAGTTATTCTTCTTTCTTGTGGGCCTTATGATATTTTACATGAATGCCAAGAAAAGGTAAAGATACAGGATCTAATATTTTTGACAACTTAATCACAACCCCTCCCTCACACTAAACACAGCTGCTTCTACCTGCTGCTTCTGGTCCACCCAACTAGCCATGCTTTCACCAGTGCCTACCCTTTCCAAAGTCTGTTCAGCCCTCATCCTCAATCATCCTCGGTCCTAAGTCTTTGGTGTTCCCAAGTACCCTTTCTTCTCTTTGTTGTTCTTACAATAAATACTTTTCAAGTATTTTGTATACACATCCAAGTGTGGATGTAAAGAAGTGTAAACTGAGTAACAGGACCTAGCAATGTAATGCTAATTCTGACATGTAAAATTACAAATCTCACATATAAGCAAATGTTATTCATTCAGTTTAAGTCCAGGTGAAAATGTTAAGTTTATGTATGTCTGTTTGCCCTATATTGGTATTTTGATTTCGGCTAAAAATAGACAATCTAAAATGCTTTCAGTATTTTCTAATTATAAAACACTTTGAAGTTATTTCTGTTGGTAATCAACACAATGGAGGGCTTACAGTACTGTTGTAGACAAAAAGGATATTTACATAAAACTAATGGATAATGTTTCAGCTAATTAAAATTATGTCACACTTTTTCATTAATGTGACTTTTCCTACGGTAACATAAATAATATTGCATCTTAGTCTTCATCAAACATAGTATGATGCATGCTATGGCTGTCAGTGTAAACGTTTACTATGATGTATCCATTAAAACAGTGGCTTACTAGCATCGTATTCTGTAGTGTGCTCATGATTAGGCATCTTCTCCTGATCATCTACTTCTTCTTTCGACTGCTCCCTTAAGGGGTCACATGTGAAACATCTGCCTCCATCTCACTCTATCCCTTGCATCCTCTTCCCTCACACCAACCCTCTGCATATCCAACTTCACTACATCCATGAACCTCCTCTGTGGTCTTCCTCTTCTCCTCCTGACTGGGAGCTCCATCTTCAACATCGTTTGTCCAATATATCCACTATTTCTCCTCTGCACTTGTCTAAACCATCTCAACCTTGCCTCTCTCACTTTGTCTCTAAACTGCTCAACATGAGCTGTCCCTCTGATGTACTCATTGCTAATCCTGTCCATCCTGGTCACTCCCAGTGAAAATTTCAACAACGTCCACTCTGCCACCTCCAACTCTGCCTTCTGTCAGTGCTATTGTCTCCAAACCATACATCATAGCAGGTCTCACTACCATTTTACAAATGTTCTCTTTCACTCTTGCTGCTATCCTCCTGTCACCAAGCACCCCCGACACTCATTTCCACGCACTCCACCTTGCCTGAACTCTCTTCTTCACCTCTCTTGTGCTCTATTTGTTGCTTTGGATGGTTGACTGCAGGTATTTAAACTCATTCACCTTCACTACTCGTACTTCTTCCATTATCACCATTCCATTTGCCTCCGTCTCATTCACACACATATTCTGTCTAGTTTCTGCTGACTTTCATTCCTCTTCTCTCCAGTGCAGACCTCCACCTCTCTTCGACCTGCTTCCACTATATATCACAATGTCCTCTATAAACATTACAGTCCACAGAGACTCCCACCTTACCTCACCTGTCAGCCTGTCCATCAACATTGCAAACAAGAAGAGGCTCAGACCCCCACCTTGAACCCATCTGTCACTCTTACCATACACCTCCCAACTGGCTCGCTGTACTCATACATGTCCTGCACCACCCTCACATACTTCTCTGCCGCTTCTGACTTTCTCATACAATACCACAGTTCCTCTCTTAGCACCCAGTCATATGCTTTCTCTAGCTCCACAACGATGCATTGCAACTCCTTCTGACCTTCTCTATACTTCTCCATAAGCATGCTCAAAACAAAAATTGCATCTGTAGTACTCTTTCTTGGGACGAATCCATACTCCTGCTCACAGATGGTCACCTTTCTTCTTAACCTAGCTACAATAGCGCTTTCTCATATTTTCATGTTATGACTGATCAACTTTATACAGCTCTGCACATCACATAAGCATCCATGATAAGATATTTATTGCTGTTAGAAAAAGTGACAATGAAATTACATTTTGCAGCAGTCCTGTGTCTCATCATACAGCTTCTTCTTCTTCTTTTGACAAATAAAAAAACACAATTGAATCTACAGGTGCATGGTCACTGGCCTAGCCCTGAAATTGTTGCTTAAAAAATAGGAAAGCGGTAGGCTACCAAAAAACCTCCTACCCTAGGAAAGCACAAGTTTTATGCTTCCAAATTTTCCACATCTCTGTTTTAAAGATAACTTGTCTGATATGCCCTTTCTTCCACAGTATTACTCTTAAGGTTAATATCTGACCGAGTTTAGGAAACTCTCATAGTTGTTCTCTTCTAACTTTCTGCTTGAGCAGTCAATTTGTATACAAATATAGCTGAAATAAGAGCACAACGTTAACTTATGTGTATGGTGATTATGTCAGGCAATATAAAATCAGCATTTTAGCTGTGCAGACAAGTGGCTTGGAAATTCTTGTAAGCAGTGAGAGGCTAACATGTAGCTAATGTGCTGTGTTGACTTAGTCATTATTTTTCCTAGTTCTGTTGCCTACATTCAGCACATAAACAGAGAAATCTGCACTCAGGCCAACCTTTCTACCAGCGAGTGGTGATGCTTATCCAATTTTTAAGAAAAAACTGCCAGCAAACATGCGTAGTTGAAAGTAAATAGATAAATTTTTGATTCTTTCTGAACTTTTCTAATTTCTGTGGGTGTATACACACACCGAAGACATGTAATTTGTTCAGAAACAATGAAACAATGACATAGTGGACTCTGCATAACATGCCCCCTTTAATATTGAAGACAGAATTTTGTTATATTATTACTAATTGGGCATATATGGACATGGTGCACATGAACTAGCAGAGAATTCATTTAGACACTATTTAGGGAGTTAAGGAGAAACGATTTGAAATGGAAAATTATAAATGCAAAATGACAGAAGCTACATAATATCAGAGCAGAGGAGATCACCTGAAATATCTCAAAGTTTCTAACAAGGGAAATAACAAAAAAGAATCTGATGGACTAGAAAGGAACCTTAGTGACTGTCAAAGACTGAAGGCAAACAGATCCCCTAAGGACCTTTTCACTTAAAGGACAACTCCATGGACACTTTGTGAGTACCTCAGCCCACGACCAAAGTCAGGGTTTGCTTAGAGTGCAAACATTTCTGAACTATTTGGCTCAGTTTTTGAGCTCTACATGTTCTAGATGAAACCTTTTCCTTATTAAATAACATAGCCTGCATGTCGTGTGCCTGAAATTTGGGTCTCAAATTTATTCTCAGTAGAGAAGCCCTAGGCTTTATATCCTTGTATGATCAGATTACAACCTAGACTTTCTCCATGTTCAAATTAAAACTGAGCATTTCATTATCATCCAAAATATTTAATATTTACTCTGCTCAGAAATCTCGTACAATGCATCAAGTTATTTCTTCAGCTCTTACGTCTCAAAATCTCTCCCACTATCAAACTGTCACTCATTTTAACCTCCAATTTTCTTCTCTAGCGTGTTAGTCCTCACTGTCTCCAACCCAAATTCACCACACTCTCTTTCTCTGTCCCATTCTTCCCTCTCTCACCTTCATGCTACCCTTTTACTTCCTATTTTGCTTTTCTGGCTGGATCATTTTCCATCCCTCTTCTCTCTCATGCTTGTGTGCCATCTTCTTTTTCTTTCTGTTGTTCTGCTCTTCCTCTCTATCTCTGTTTCTCTTTCTCTTTGCTCCCTCTGTCTTCATTCCCCAGGGGGTATTATCTCAGTCGGAGGCAAATCTGCCCAATTATAAACCTCATCTCCCCTAACTCTCTCTCTTACACACAAATACTAGGTTCTCCTGCATCCACTGCTCCACATACACATATACACACACGCTCTTCTCGGAGATACACAAAAAGCATAAGCACAAAACCCACCTCCCTATTTTGCTCTTCTTCACTGTCTATTTCATTGGCTCTCGACACACAGACGCAAACACACAGACATGAACACTACCCTTCCCCTCCTCTCTCTGTCACACCTTAAAAAGCCAATTATACACGCGTCCTCCCTTTTCCTCTTCCTTCCTTCTCTCCCTTTCCTTTCGTTCTTGCCATCACCACACTTCTCTGGCGGGAACCACAACAAAAAACAAGGGAGAAAAAGAGAAGATGGAGTAGGAGCCCAAAATAGAGGACAGGGGAGAAGATAAAATTGGGAACAGACACGAGGAAGGAAAGGAGATGAGGAGGCAAGATGTGAGCTAAGCAGATAGGAAAAGTGGCTGAAAGCATGAGACAAAAAGGAGGGATACAAGGAGAGCAGGAGAGGAGGGAAGAGAACAAGAGGAGCAGAGTGGAGATAGTGTTAATTGCCAGGCCAGTATTAGTGCTGGGTTGACAGTTTCTTGTTGATAGAAGAGCTGATTGGATGATAATGATGCTGACTACTAGACTGCTTCACTGCTGATCCAATGGAAATAGAGGAAGAGGAGGGGTTCTTGGTATTTAAGTATATAAAGATGAGTAAATAGGGAAGAAAGAAATGAACACAGTCCTTAAATAGAAACTTGACAAAGCAAGTGTTATTGTGTTGTTTTTCCCTAGATGCTCAGAGTTGTAATTACACTGTTGAACTGTGGGTCCTGAACACACACACACACACACAGGCACACGCATGCACACAGAGCTGCACTGTTCGTAAATTTATTCTTGTGAAATATTTTATTTCCTGTCTTCGTTTTCCAACGTTAGATTTGGGCTGCATCTACAGTATGCCAAAGCTTTGTGCCTTACTATTCTTTCCTCCTAATTAAAGTCCTAATCCCCAACTAACTCTTCATGGCTGAAATAGGCCTAAATGACTCTTGAAAAATGTCCTCACTCCAGGAGGACAAAAAACAAAACAAATTTTACTCCTCCCTAAGGATTCCCTGGAACCACTTGCAATTGACAGGAAATTCTCATATTATTCATAGTAGCTGAAAGACAAAAAGTATTGCCTCTGCCTCAGGCACACACAGCCAAGGTTGCTGACCTGAATAAGCATTACACTGTAGTGGGTCAGGGTATCAGGGATGTCAGCAAGTAACAGAACAATAACTAATGCGAGCAGAATAGATACCTTTTACCAATATTCTGTGCAGTAGTGCAGTAGGGTCAATGGCACAAATGTCCTCTAGGACTCACTAATAACAATACATGTGTTACAGACACAATACACAACACAAGAAAATAAAAGCAGAATTGAAGTATTTAAAGCAGAGAAACTCTGGATCGTCCTTCTCTCCATGAGGAATTTAGAATACTGTACCTTGCTGATACAGTGGTTGCTGATCCTGGGTTGGGTCTCCACTAAGATTACAGAGCAAAACAACTGCATTGTGAACAATCCCGCTGGTACTTCTGTTGGCCTAGAAAAAAGCAAGAGACAGACACAGGATAACTGACTTAATTTATAACATTATGCATTCTACAATTAACCCACCAGTGAAATTTTTCTATGTAGCCCTTTAACATCTAATATCCAACACTAACTTGCACTAAATAAAACTACTTTAGACGGATAATGCAAACAGAAGTGACAAGGTAGTGAGTTGCCAAACACAGGCACAAAAAGAAATATCAGCATTTTTTATTTTGGCCACAATATATATACACACACACACACACACACACATACACACCACACACTGCCAAACCTGTTATTGCTGGTGTGTAATGGCCACAAAATATAGAAATCTGTAAACTGGGAGAAAATAGTTTCTAGTTTATATAAAACATGGACATCTTTGTTGTCACTTTGTCATTTAAAAGATATAGTCTGTCCTAAAAAAATCACAGGTTTAGCAGTTAATTATTTCTATTAGATGATAGTGCAGTTGTGCTTACAGTAATGATGTCTGCAATCTTAATCTTTCACTTACACCTATCACCTCACTTCTCCCTTCTCTTCCTATTTACCCTTTCTACTCCATTTTTCTCCTCCTTACAAAACATTCTCTCCTCCCTTCTACAGTAATTCACTTCTCCTTACCCCTCCTGCCCCAACTTCCCCATTTGATCCTCTCTGAGATATGCCAGCTCTGCCTGCAGGGTCGGTGCACATCAGTGTGATCTGTGTACGTGGTGATAAGCCTGGCTGGTACTCATCATGTGCAGTTGCCTGCGGCTGAAGACAATAACATCAGTTTGTGCTTAGGACAAACTGCCTGGCAGTAACTGCAAATGACAAAGCTAATATATTTGATCTTTAAGGACTAATAAGCTGTAAGAAATACTGCAATGTACACTAAATTGTCACCAAAGGCATAAACCTGACAATGAGGTATGAAGAATGGCACACCCAAGTTTAACTTGGACCATGCACCTCAAGCGATAGAATATCTAACTTGTACAAGCAGTGTATCTGCAGTATGTGTACCACTAGTCAGGTAGAATTTCTTAAAGTATTTGACTGCAAGCAATCCACTCTGATCAGTCTTTTGCCTCCCCAGGCATGGCAAACAACCAGTTAAGTACCCTGGTCTAGCCAGCATCCTGGGGTCCTTTCATGTCTGAAGCAGAACTACTACATCATTTAGACAAATACAATTAGGTGAGTTTCTCCATGACAAGTGTGATCACCAGCGACAGGTGTAATCAATCTAGATCAGAGAGTTTCAGGGAGTATAAATCAATCCAAACATGAACAATATAGACGGCACTAATGGATCCAGACATGACTGGTTCAGGCAGGAGTAAACAATCAGGAGACGAGTTAATCAGGCTGTTGGATAACAGTGTTTAAAATTCTGCATCAGCTAGCCAGGGCTGAACAGGCAGTCATGTAGAACACTGATTATTAAGCAAGTATATGTGTGTGTGTGTGTGTGTGTTTGTGTAAAGCATAAATTAGACCTGGTTTAGACCGTACTGTTTTGGTGGGTGCATTAGATTGTTCATACACAAGAAGGGTCAGGTGAAATAGTTTACTGGAAACATTGTTATGCATCAGTGATAACAGACAAGTGCTGTGTGTTTGTGTGTAAGCCCTTGTATGTGATCTTAACAGTGGAGTTCATATTCTCACTCTATTAACTGTTCCTCCTCTCTGCCGCTGACCTGCCAGTCAATTACACCAGTCCTCTAATAGGTCAACACTACTCAGGCTAATTTACATAAATGCATGAGGGTTAGATGGAGGGAGAGAAGAAAGAAAAGGAACAGAAATGACAGAAACCTAGCTGTAATAAAAGAAGAGCAGAAATGCTAAAAAATAACAACTGCAAAAACTGGATTTATGAGCTAATTTTATATATATATACATACACACACACACACACACACAGACACACACACACACATAAACTGCTGATCTCCAGGGATTTTTTTCTTGCACAACCATCTCCAGGCTTTACAGAGAATGGCCTCAAAAACAGAAAATATCCAGTGAGCAGCAGATCTCCAGGCAAAAATGCACTGTTGATGCCAGAGGTCAGATGGGAATGGCCAGGCTGAATAGGAAGGCAACAGTAACTCAAATAGATGCACAGAAGAACATCTTTAAACACACAGCACGTCAAACATTGAAGCGGATGGGCTACAGCAGCAGAAGACCATAGCAGATGCCATTCCTGTATTCTAAGAACAGGAAACTGAGGACACTGTTTACAAAGGCTCACCAAAACTGGACTTGCATGGTAGAGTCAGAATTTTGCATAAACAACATGAAAGCATGGATCCATCCTGCCTTCTATCAGGGTGGTGGTGTAATGGTGTGGGGGATATTTTCTCTACATACTTCGGGCTCCAGTTGAGCATCAATTAAACACCACAACCTACCTGAGTATTGCTACTAACCATCTTCAACTCTTTATGACCACAGTATACCCATCTTCTGAAGGCTGCTTCCAGCAGGATAATGTGCCATGTCACAAAACACAGATCATCTCAAACTGGTTTCTTGAATATGACAATGAGTTCACTGTACTCAAATGGCCTCTATGGTCACTAGATCTCAATCCAATTGAGTATCTCTGGGGTGAGGAAAGGGAGATTCACATCATGGATGTACAGCTGACAAATCTGCAGCAACTGTGCAATGCTAACATGTTAATATGGGCCAAAATCTCTGATAAATGTTTCCAGCACCTTGTTAAATCTATGCCATGAACAATTAAGGCATTTCTGAAAGCAAAATGGGGTCCAGCCTGGTAATAGCAAGGTGTATCTAATTAAGTGAATATTAATTTGAATGGTCAGATTTGATTCATGAAAACGAACTATTTTAATAAGTTTGGTTTCTTACCATAATGAGCTGAAAGACTATTGGTAGGATACTGCTATGTTTGATCAACCTGAAAAGGAGAAAAAATACACTTTAGGCAACAGTTGAAAAACAAGAGAAAGAATTAATTTAATGTTCACTGTGCTATTCACACATGCTGTTTGCACAAATTCACACACATGTAGATAAAATTGGCTGTTTCATCTTCATTAAGGGTGGAGTTCTGCTACAATGACTTCTGTCTGGTACCAGTGGAATTTGGAACAGGAAGAAGAAAAGAAGTGACGAGAGCTGATGAAATAAAAGCAGCTAGGAGAGGAGAGGGAAGGACAGAAAGAGGTGATGTGAGTCAAAAACAAGATAAGGTAAGAGAAGATTACATTTTGCAAAAAGGAAAAAGAAGAGGGAGGGAGATTTGGACAGAGACAGGTGGAGGAGCACATGAAGGAAAGGGGAAGTGGAAAGTAAAAAGTAAAGAGTAATGTGGATAAATCTATGCTGAAATGGTGAAAAAGGTAAGACAGAATAGAAGAGAGAGGGAGGCAGAGAGATGGATGTTCATATTAACAATGACATTCTGTCTACTTACTGATTAATGTTCTTTAAATCACAATCAGTTACTGAGTGGTTAGAGTGTCTATATGCACACACATTTTGTTTATAGGTTTGTGTTTGTGCATCAGGAAGCAAGAATGTATTCAGGCAGTTATGTGAATAAAACAAGTGTAAATCACACAGGTGTTAATATGCTGGAGGTAACAGAGCCTGTTCACTCATTTGAAAATCTGTCTTTGTTCTAAGTATGATTTATAAGTTCTGTAGCAGGTCATTCAACTTCTGGGAATCTGGATTAAAACAAGCTGACTGACAATATTAACAGAGCATTTATCAGCAAACATAGTACTCAACCTCATCAGAGAAATGATTTTTGAGGCTTAATAAGGACACAGTTTTAGTTACCTGAAGTTCCTAGAACCATTTGAAAAATAATGGATCATCAACTGTGAGGCATTTTCATGTAATAAAAGTCAGCTGTTCAACTATGAAAGACATCTGATCAGTAAAACATGCCAAATGGTCATCTTAGGCAGTCCTCAGAACTTTTCAAATTTCATTTTTTATTGCTTTCTTTTAAAGGTAAATTGTCCTATAGTTTTTGTTCTCATTTGTTTCCCAGTTCCTTGTGATACCGAAGTCCTCTAACTTAATTTTCCATGTGTGTTAATAACATATTCTGTGCACCACTGATATGGCTAATATTTTCAACTTTATGATTTCAGTTGGAAATATTATATTTCATCATAGTTACATTATTAAATTAAGCCAATTTCTGCATACTTTGCTAGCTGAGATACACTATATTGACAAAAGTATTGGGCCACACCTCTTAATCATTGAATCCAGGTATTTCATTCAGTCCCATTGCCACAGGTGTATAAAATCAAGCACTTAGCCATTCACTTGAATGCACTTTACAGGCATTTGTGAAAAAAGGGTCTTTTTAAAGACCTCACTAAATTCAATCATGGTATTGTAATAGGATGCCATTGTTGCAACAGTCAGCTGGTGAATTTTTTCTTTTCTAGAGACTCCACTATCAGCTTTAAGTGGTATTGCAAAATGGATGTGTTTAGGTGGCTGAGTGATGAGACACAGGGTGTGTAAGTTGCCAGCACTCTTCTAAACCAATAACTGCAGAGTTTCAAACCTTCCCTGACATTAACATCAGCATAAAAACTGCCCCGGAGGCCTCATAGCATGGGTTTCCATGGCTGGGCAGCTGCACGCGAGCCTTACAACACCAAACACAATGCCAAGCATTATATGTAGTGGTGTAAAGCACACTATCACTGAACACTGGGGCAGTGGAGATGTGTTCTGTGCAGCAACAAATCATACTTCTCTATCTGGCAGTCTGGTGTACGAATCTTATTTTGGCAAGAAGAATATTACCTGACTGCAAACTGTAAGTTTGGTGTATGTAGGAGGGATAATGCTATGGGGCTGTTTTTCTGGGGCTGGCCTGGATCCCTTTGTTCCAGTAAAGGTCAATTCTAATGCTTCAACTTACCAAGACATTTCGGACAATTCTTTCCTTCCAACTTTGTTGAAAGTTTGGGTAAGGCCCTTTTATGCTCCAGGATGATTGTGCCCCAGTGCATAAAGCAAAGTCCAAAAAAACAGTTGAATGAGTTTGGTGTGGAAGAACTTGACTGGCCCTGACTTCAACCCCTTCAAACACCCTTTAGATAATCTAAAATAGAGCATGCAAGTCAGGACCTCTTGTCCTACTTGAGTGTCTGACCTCACAAATGCTCTTCTGGATGAATGGGCAAAATTTTCCATAGACCCACTCCAAAATCTTGTAGAAAGATTTCCCAGAAGAGTGGAAACTGTTAGGGTCATGAAAGCTCCTGTAGGTGTAACGTGTAGGTGGCGTACCTGTAGTGTAGTGGTTTACACATTTGCTTTACAAGTGAAAGGTCCCTGGTTCAATTCTAGGTGGGGACAGGTGCTTCCCCCCACCCTGTGGAGGGCTGCATCTAGCATAAAACTGCCAAATTACCAAGCAGCTAATAGTACATTTATGTGTAGGTCACCCAATACTTTTGTCCGTATAGCATATGTCCAAATATAAAGAACTAATACCAAGAAAACACTAAAATTGTCCTTATAGTGTAGTGATTTACACATTTGCCTTACAAGTGAAATGTCCCTAGTTCGATTCTAGGTGGGGACACAAGCCCCCCACAACATGGAAGGCTATGTCTGGAAGGGCATCCAGCATAAACCTTTGCCAAATTACCATCGCAGATTAATCTGCTCTGGCGACCCCTTGTGGAGAATACAAGGGAGCAGCTGAGGCACATTACCAAGAAAACACTTAACATGTGACTGTAAGAGAAGAATATTTCCATTTTTATTTTTTTTGGGTATAGGACAAATCAGGAAAAAAAATTGGCTACAGGCAGCTTCATACATATATATTCATTGGTGAAGGTATTTGATAGACAGGTGACATTTCAAAATGCTGTTTAATATCATAATGAACTCCCAGAACAGCAAGCCCAAACTGCACAGTTGTTGTACAAAGTGACAGAGTACCATTACTGCCGTTGAAGTCCCCACATTTCCTGAAGTAACAGGACAGAATCAGTAGTCAGGCAGCATATTGAGTTCATTCAGATTCTTGTGGCTTGACAGGGACTGATTTATTATCATTAGCAATAATGAAAGAAATATGCTGAAAGAGTTACAGTATATCAGACATCAATTTTACTTTTGAGAACAAATGCAGACAATTCATTTTGGCAGTGGTAAAATGACAATGACATTGGGTCAGATGAGGGATGATTATACCCTCCAATTCAGTTTCACAACCTCGTTGTCTAAAATATATGCACAGTGATCCTCTCTGTGTTTCTTGAGAGATAAAGAAAAGGCTTTTGTGAATGCTTTTGGATTTACACTAAAAGAAAATACATTTTCATGATACTTCTGGCCAAACACAGATGGGTGGTCCTGAAAATTTGTTTTTTCAACAGCATGGGATGCAGATCAAAACTTGTCAAATGCTACAATACTTAGTTAAATGACTGAAAATCTGCACTAATGTAGGTGAGGATGACAGAATGCCAGTAACAATGGCACTAAAACAAGGAATTTGCTTCATCTGAGATGCACAAAAATTCCCTTGCGTTTCCCTTCTCCCACTGCTGATTTGATAAAAAAAAACAAAAACGCAGAGAATGCTTAAAATGGTCTGAAAGACGTCTCTGCATAGCCTAACAATAGACTTTAAAGGGGACGAAAAAGATGACAACATAAAGGCTGGAAAAAGACCAAGTAACAAAGTCATTTGTAAAACATGTCTTATGTCATTTTGCAAGTGAGTTCAGCAGTTACCCATCATGATATTGTGATGTTTCCTGTGATGCTCATACACATTTTAGTTAATTAACCTACTCACATAGCTACTGTGGTGTATTCTATAACACAGAATGAGGACTGCAGCTGCTCTTTGAGATTCTCAATCATCAAGTGTGTTGAGACAAAAGTCACAAAAGTCACAACTAATTGGATGAGGCACGTGTGGCACACAGCATGAATTTAGGCCATTTCAGCGTTTTTCTGGAATAATCTCAGGGGAATGCCACAGTATCTAATGAAGATGGTGCACATAAATCATAAGCTAAAGTAGTCAAGTGTGTGAGTCATCCCTGTATCTTTCCTAACACAAAAGGACTTCCTGATCTTCAGTAGTTTAGTTCTTCTAGTAGAATGTAACAGAGTTTAAATCAAAATTTCTAAGCTACTTAAATGTGATCTACTGTAGCAGAAAACTATGCAATACTTTACACAAAGTGGGGAAAATGGGCTAATTCAGCCAAATGCTGCTTGTGTATTATGCAACACACTGTGAACACTCCAAATTAAGTGATTTTATCAGTGCTTTAGCTGCAAATTACTGGCTTAATAACTGAGCCATAAATAACCACTTAAATGCTCCATGTAGCTGCATAAATTCAAAAATTACAACACAACTGTTTTAGATACTCATTAAAAAGTACAGTAATTCAAAGCAGTTTATTACCTTGTGCAAATTGCAATATATTTTTTATAATGTCCCACAATGTAAATTCAAAAACAAATCACCAGTGATTAAACAGCCTACCTGGATGTTTTGATTTTCAAGTGCTAGTAATACTTGTTATCGCTGTGAAAGGATTTTATTTATGTTTAAATGCAAAATAATAAATCAAGTATGATGTATTTAAACATAACTAACATGTGTGAGCTTGAGTTATGCTTTATGTAATTAATGCTGGTTGCATGCTACTTCTTTCCTCTGCTGCTGCTGTTGCTGGTTGTGTATTTCAGATGACATGCCAAATGCAAGAGAGCCTATAAATGGCTGCTGGCTAGTGGTGGATGGACTCGGCAGGGTTTTGAGTTTTAGCATCTAGCTGCTGGTTAGGTTGGACACTTCCCAAATGGACCACTCTGTGGTAAATGGGGTTACACAGTGTCTTAGGCTGCAGATGGTATTTGAAAGCACACATGCCTGCAATGCACAAACACAAAAAAGGCTCAGACACAAAAAGTAGGTTTGGGTGGTGTGCAAGGTTGACGCTAAGATGAAGGTGATTGTTAACACTCAGTCTGAGTTTGGAATCCATTCTCAATCCCAGTCTCTGTGGAGACAATCATCCTCTAATAACAGTAATCTATCTCCTCGTTGGCCAGGACAAGAGCTGTTCTGCAGGGGATGTAGACCTAAGAGAGAAAGAGAGAAACAACGGGAGGGTAGAAAGTGGGGGGAAAAGTGAGATGACAATTGAAGATTAATGACGTTAACAAGATCACCAATTTTGAAGATTATTGAATCTACAGGTTTATCCTTTTTAGAAGCAAGATGTGAATTCACAATGCAGTGCCTTGATCACCGGGCACGGTCAGTTTTCACAATCAAGGTCAACACGATGGTGACACAGAGGAGCAGAAGAGCAAATAAAAGAAAGTTAGGAAAATGATGGGATGCAAATTTACAATTACAGTCACATATGATCAGAAATGGAACTTCAGAGGAGTCAAACAAGCAGCTTGGTCTAAAACAACTGAAGGTGAGACAGGGATGAAGCTACATTAAGACCTCTGGGTGGCAGTGGTGTCAGCATATCAACAATGAGAAGAGATATCTTCAGCTGCTCAAACTTGTGGCTATGAACTGGTGACTTCATCTGTCTAAAAACATGTAATTCAATTTGCATTATATTCAAAGCATGTGCATCCAACTGACCGATTTGCAAATGAGCAATCTTGCCAGAAGTGGAGGCACGCTCCTAAATTTTAATTTTTGTTCTCTCTAATCAGTGCAATGCCTGTGTGTTTCAACATGTCTAAACACTGGACTGTGAATCAATTGTAAATTTGTGATTCGATAAAAAAATCTGAGATAACTGGGCTCAAAAACAAAAAAAGGAACATCGCTGAAAGTCATATTTTACATATCTATCTATACATCTAACTCTTACTTTTACACACAAAAAGCAGCTAATAAAATCTCCGATCAATCCTTTTAAATACTTACAGTGTCATTTGGCAGCATGAAGCCACCATATACCATTTGTCATTTCAGATTTATGCCAAAGGAAAAGCCAAGCAGGCATAAATGATGCTATATTTCCCAACAGAAAACTAAAAAAGCCAGCAGGGCTGTAAACAATTCAATCACCCCCTGAACTCTTCAAGTCGCCCCTCAGCATCAGTGGATCTACGCTTACTGTGGATGTGTTTCTTTGGCAACAGTTTGTCACCGAGGGAGTCAAGCAGCCCGGCGCTGAAACACTGACACAGACATTGGTGACTAATTAAACAGTCACAGTGGGAGAGTCTCCATGCAGAAGCACCGGAGAGAGAAGGAACGGCAGAATGAATCACTGCACCTGTTTAGACAAAAGCTACCACTGCGCCTAACCTGGAATATGTCAACAGCTTTTATTTCCACCAAACAGATAGAAATAGTGACAAATTCTAAATGAATCTGTGAAAAAAAAAAAGAACAGCAGATACTCTCAAGTGTTGGCACAGCAATTAGTGGAAGACATTCTAATTAACATATTACTCCTTGCAAGGTTGGACTCATACAAACTTGACATACTGTGACAAACAGCCACAAACGCTTACAATGAAAACTAGACACAATGAAAAATGGCATCAAATACTTCCCTTTATACACACACACACCCACACATCCACACACACATAATTCCAAAAAGGCTGGGACACAATACAATGACTTGCAAATCTTATAAACCAACATTTTATTCACAAAAACACCACAGAAAACATGTCAAATGTTGAAAGTGAGACATTTTACTATTTCAGGAAAAATATGAGCTCATCTTGAATTTGATGGCAGCAATACATCTCAAAAACATTGGGTCAAAGGCAACAAAAGGCTGGGCAAGTAAGTGGTACTACAAAGAAACAGCTGGAAGAACATGTTGCATCTAATTAAGATAACTGGCAACAGGCCAGTAATGTAAGTGGGTATAAAAAGAGCACCTTAGAGAGGCAGAGTCTCTCAGGTATAAAGCTGGGCAGAGGTTCAGCAATCTGTGAGAAACTGCACACACAGACACACACACAGAGTAACTGAAAAGCTGCTCTGCTGGGTTGAGATCAGGTGACTGACTTGGCCATTGGAGAGTACCCCATTTCATTTTATGTCTTAAGAAACTCTTGGGTAGCTTTTGCAGTATTCTTTGAGTCATTATCCATTTGCACTAAGAAGATAAATGGTAACTGGACTGGTGCTTATACAGTGCCTTTCTACTCCAGCTCATTCACTCATTCTTACAGCACTTGATTCTACGTTTTTAAATGCATTTTAACTAACATGCACACAGTCACACTCCGATGGTTGCATCAGGAGTCCACATATGTATGTGGACTGGAGAAGCCAGGGATAGAACCGCCGACCTTCCTGTTGGAAGACGACCTGCTCTACCTCCTGGGCCACAGCTGCCCCAAGGTCCATCCAAACAGTCAGTCACCCGATCTCAACACAACAGAGCATGCTTTTCAGTTACTGAAGATAAAACTGAAGGCTGAGAAATCCACAAACAAGCAGCAACTGAAGGCGGCTGCAGTAAAGACCCAGGTGAGCATCTCAAGGGAGGAAACACAGCATTTGGTAAGTATTTAAAACAAACCTTGCACCAAACGTGATTTCAGTTTGACCAATTACTTTTAAGACTCTTAAAATAGGGGACTTTGTATATAAATGACTCTAATTCTGATTACTTCTGTTAAACCCCCTAAATTAAAGCTGAAAATTTGCACTTCAGTCACATCTTGTTTGTTTGATTTAAAACCCACTGTGTTACAGTACAGAGGCAATCTGCCACTTATGGACCTAACTATACATAAACATGCTGCAGTTTATTGCAGCAATGCACTGATGTCACATTGGTGCTGGAAATGCATGTCCACATATGAGGACTCTCAAAGTCCATACACAAATAAAACCAATAATCACAACTTGATGATACTTTAACCTAACTTAGTGTACTGATAAACAGCTTTATCTATTCATGTTAGCTGGAGAATAGGTCTCTTACTGTCAAGTGTCAAATTCTATATACTGAGAAGAGTACTGTACAATATTGCAAAAGAAAACTTTTTTCTTAGAATTTCTTTTCCATCTTTCTATATTATGACCCAAAAGAAGCAAAAAAAAGTAATTTGAGGAATTTGACTATTTCAACACATAAGTCCACAAAGTCTCTGCTGCTGGCATTTCGAGTAGGCGTTTACCTACATGCATAAGCCACATTGATATCTAGGCAGCAGTTACTGTACAACAAAACTAATCTGATGGTGTTGACATGGGGGATGAAAAGCCAAATCGAATGAAAAGGGCACAACAGTACACAGTACGACACAATAGTTTATGAAATACTGCATTAGCAGAAAGTTAGCTTGGCTGTACTTTTTTGTCTCATGAACTGTCTTGTATTGCTTTATACCAACCTCACATATGAGAATTTGGATTTTATACTCCCATGCAGAGCAGAATCCAGCCTTTGGGCTAATACTCAATCTGATCAATGCTCAAACACACTGATAAAGGATTCATGAGCTGCTTCACAGGAACATATCCATTCTGTCTCCAGACCCCAGCTTGTAGCTGGAGCACAGCCTGACTATAGGCTATCTGTCCACTTTAACTCTCCAGACATGTCTCTGTTTGGCTCCATTACTCACTTAACAAGTATCAATTCCCTGTAAACACTTGTGTACATGTAGGTTACACAGTAGGTAAAGTCCAAGTATCTGACTGGATAACAAAATAAACCTGACTTGGATTGTTAAGTAAAGTCCTAAAGAATTATACCCGTTCCAGTTTAAAACTGAGGTTTGATTTTGGCAGGCCATCATTTTCAAAGGAAATGTGAATAAACACATTAAATAGCTTCATTTTTGAAAAGCTATTGTATTGATTTTTAGTTCTTCAAAGATCAGCACTTTTTAAAAAAAAAAAGATATTGTTGTTTGTAATAAATTATAATCCTTTCGATCACGGGGCTTACAAGCCTAATATTTTCAGTAACCAAAAGCCCCTTTAACAAGCTCCTGCAAAACTAAAAAAAGGAGAATTATAACTTTTCTGTCTCGTCTTAACTCGCCAATCTTCTGTTTGCAGGAGGATTTACACTATAAATGGTGTAAAAAAGGGAACTTCAAAATTATGTTTCACACTATCTGCATGAAACAGGCTTTGAACAACTAAAAATTGGCTCTAATTCCTAAACAGTCAAAGTAATATTTTTTGTTCAACCTGAGGAAACATCGAGCTCAGAGTCTGGTCTTCAAGCCAATATTCATCATATAAGTGTAGCTTGTATCGCTCCAAAAATATATGGATCTAAGTGTATACAGGATGGGCTGGTGTTATATTTATATGTAAAAGTGTCAAGTAGGTCCTTTATGTCATGTCACAGTTTTTGTCTGTTAGTTTATACTTCATACTCATCAACATCTGGTGTTAGATCTCATTGATGGAAATGTACATCTTTTGATCATTTGCTACAAGCCTGCGATGTTCTCCTACTTTTTTCCTTCCCTTCTTCGCTTCAGCTTAATTTCTTTTTGTGAAACTGTCAAAGAAGACAACCTCTTTGATGCATACAAAGTTTATCAAAAGATTTTGATTTATTTTTCACCAGCGTTTCTTCTGTACATACAACATGTACAAGAAGACGGGAAAACTAAAATAAGTTTCCTCACTTGGGGGAATTTTATTCACTGACTATTAAAGGTTTTGTCTTCCTAAATGAATCAGCTCTAAATGTTCAACACCAGTAGTTTTTGGTGTATGCTATTCTCATGGAAAGCCTGTTGAGGATATCAGGGTATCATATCAGGAGAAGAAAGCATTTTTTAAAATAATTTTTTAATGCAGCTTCATGGAAACCTGCTCAAATATTCACTCTTTTCATAAAATAGATAAAATTAAATAAGGAACACACACACACACACACATACAGCTATAGATGTCACACACCTAAAGCAAAGATATTTATATTTAGTGATAAATATGTGCCATTTAAATATGCACTAGGCGTATTGTGGCAAGGTTTAAGCACTTGTGCAAAAATCTTGTGATGATGCATTTAAAATGAAAAGTAAGAGTAAAATGTTTATCAGCTAAATTACTGCAAGATGCAATAAACTAAAAATAATAAAATCAAGCTTTGGTGTGTAAAAACCAGCTCTCCAAGAGGCATGAACAGTATTTTAAGGTACATGACAAATAAGTCTCCATACTTCTTCTGCAGATGTAGGCTCTATCACTTAGTATGGTGATCAGAGATATGTTGGGGCCATATTATTTCTTGCAAGATACCTTATTCACTTCTCTGAGATAGCTCTCTGACATGTTTGTCATGCTTCCAAATTCTGTCTTCAGAATACATCTGGAACCAATAAGAGGCCTTCTCCATTGTATTGCTTGTTACATGACAGTCTAATGCAGAAACAAAGATCCAAACTTTCATCATACATCACCATTTCCTAGAGGCACTCCTCCTTTCAGCATTTTTTTAGCCCTTTGGGAGATGAACAGAGCATTGCTTTGTTTCCATATCAAAGGATGTTTTTGGCCACAAGTCTTTTACAAAGACCACTTCTGACCAGACAATCTCAGCTGTATATGGGTGTAGAAGAGTTTCAGGGTTTTTTTTGCCAGTTGTGAGGTGATGGCAATGTTGCACATTCCAGTTCTGAATGGAATTCAGTGTCTTCCGTCTACTGTACTCAGTTTACTTGGCTGACCAGTTTATTTCTGGTCCTCATCCTTGCCAGTTTCTGCAGAAGATTTTGGACACCACATCTGGAAACACCTTAAATCCTGCTGCTATGCCCACTGTAGCTAAAACATTATCAAATGACCATTTTTAAGCAACCTAACCCTTTTACGATAACAATCCTTTTCGAAATATTGAGTTCAGTTCAACCAGCATATTAATTATGTATACCATATCAAAATGGAGTATAACTATATAACTTAAAATTATACTATATGATGAAAATTAAAAAATGATTGTTTTATGATTAACTCATAGTATATTTATACATTAGTCTTATGTAATAAAAATATATATAAAACAACTTTCTTTTCTCTGAATATTGTATAACAAATTAATTATGGAGTACATATCAGGTAGTCTGTTATATTGTTACACAGAAATATTAGTAAAATAGCATATATATATATATATATATATATATATATATATATATATATATATATATATATATATATAATATATATATATATAATATATATTATTTTTTTTTTTTTGTTCTTTTTTTCTTAC